>LQNS02276498.1:9993251-10004584 GCA_001587735.2 Parhyale hawaiensis
CTAATGTATTAAATATAGTTATGTTTGTCCTGATATTTCGTAGAAATATGTTAAATACATTCCTTAAGGCCCCATCAAAAGATTCATTAACCTACTCTACATGGTTAAACTTTATTTTCAAATAATGAAAATCGTTCTCTTATTTTGCTCGCTACAGCATACTACATAGAGTGGGAGCTTCTCTCACTGCTGCTCAAGATTTTTCAGAGGATAACCCTGCCAATTTTGGGGAGAAATAAAGAAACAAAAATAGAAAACTTCTAAAAAAGTTGAGGACATAAATAACTTTCATTTTAGTAATTGAAGGTGTACATACTAGAAAAATGCAATTAATTATCGAGTCTCATCTCGGGCTTGCCTTCAAGCCTATCTTTATTTACATTTGTTATTTGCTATGCTTCTGAACCTTGAGACAAACGTTAGGCAGCTCGATAGCGCAGCACAGCACTCTAACAATACATTGCACAGGATTAGACAGGATGAGATACTCCGATCTCCATCACAACACCGGCATCGAAACTTTTCAATTACCGCCAATGCGACGGGATGATGCGTGCCTCTATATCATAATGCCAATGTTCTCCCATGCAACATGAGACAGGTGAGTTAGTTAGTTATAAACTTTGTTTAACCTCCGTAGCCGCAACTCAGGCGTTCCAACAAGATGAGTGTGTAGTATTCAAATACCACAAAATTTGTCGCGTGGCCTACGTGCACTACTACGGGCAGGAAACAAGGCGCAAAGCATAGGAGAAGACACTCGAGTGGTCGACCTCTTTCACGGCCTTCCACCTGAGAGAGATGAGAGAAGTCCCGCGGACTAGGTACGCTATCTCGATCGACAGCCCACCTCGCGGAACAGAAAAGGAAATAGTGAACCTACCTAACTTTACAAAACTAACCTCGTCAGCAGGAACTGCGGCCAGATGCTACATCCCCTGCGGAGAAGGCACTCGGGACCCTTGGGTGAGTGATGCAGGTGAGTTAGTTGTAGGACGTAGTGCGAACAAATAATTGCAGCATGTAGATCAGCCTTAACCACCATTGGTAGCCTGCCTTACGTAGCAAAGGAGTCAGAAAAGAAATCCTATCTAGCAGTAAAAACTCTCCAAAGAAAAATGTGACCAGATGCAGTAAACATTTTAGTGACCTTCTTCCCCTCGAGTACAGGACTCCCTAGATATATTCCGACAGGCAAAGGGTCCCTGAACAATTTACGCCCCAATGAGGGGCTATATATTGTACATAATTAGCAACGGTATGCCATGCTTTTGGTAACACTTTAAAACTAAGTTCATCTAGTAGGTACTGTATCACAGATATCAAGAAATAAAAACAACTAATACAAATCAACTGAGTCTAAATAGACAGCTTTGTGCAAAAGCCACTTCACGGACGCCACGGCCGCCGAGCAAGAGGCTTTTGGGTACATGGAGTCAAGACCCGCCCCAACTTCAGAAAAAAAATTGCTTCTCTTTTTCCCTTGATGATTGTTAATGAGGTCATGGAGTGAAAGGTGTTAGGAAGTTAGGAACATGCACTGAAAAAGAGTCGGACACCCGCTTTTACCAGGAGTCAGAGTCAGACACTCTACCCTCTTATAGCATAACCTCGGCGGACGTACCTCAGTGTTGCCATAAACATCGGGATGCTCTCTATAGAAGCGGGCAATCTGGCTACCGGTGAAGCGCTCATAAGCTCGGGACCCCGTGATGTCTGACAGTTTCTGTACAGTGTAATTACCATGTAAACACATTGTTTTAAACATTACACAACTAACACTACTATCATGAATAATCAACCCTTTAGTGCCTCAATTAAACATCACTTTTGGTAGGAATAGCACTAGCTATACATAATATCAACATATATGTACAGTTGGCACTAAATGGTTAAATCCTTCTTTACTCGCTCCCAATAAGCGGTAACTCATTGAGAGGATGAACAGAGCGACGTATAGTGCGCCTAACAAAACAAACACATAGACAAAACCAGAAAAATGTATGAATAAGTATGAGTATGAAGCATGGCAAATGAAAGCGCAAACAAAAAACACTTCTAAACAAGCACATGAACAAAAGTATAATATCTTTCACATAGGCTATAAGTTAACACAGATAATGTGCGTTGCAACAAAGGTTGCGGAGTCGGAGGATTGGAAAAGGAGTCGAAATCTCACTTGCTCTAGGAGTCGGAGTCGGCATTTTTTAGCCCGACTCCGGAATCCCATTTATTAACAAATATCAATCAATTCTGAATTTTCAGTCTCAAGTTAAAAAAAAATTCTAAATATGGATATATTTTTTTACACATCTCTCTTTTACAGCTATAGCTACCATGTATTTTCCTATTCCATATGATGAATACATTGAGAATACGTTGGGTAGAACTTTCGCCCTGGTACATAATGAGAAGGGGACATGGGGGGGCAAAATTATCAATTTTGGACAGATTGTTTTGAAATTTGCACAGTAGTCTATATGTATTTTTGAAAAAGAAACACATTTTGCTCCTACAATTTTTTTGACTTAGGCCTTAATGGGAAATATATATATATAAATATATTTGTATTTTTTCCATTTCAAAAGAATAGAACTCAATGAGTTTTCATGCTACAATAAAAACTAGAGCACTCTGAGAGCGCATACCTCCGCCAAGTGAGCCAACGGTAGCAAAAATTCAAATTGGCTCTGAAACCATTATTTGCATAAACTCCGAAATCTAATCATTTGTGCCTTTTTATATTAATAACAGCTTGTTCAATTTTTTTGAAGATCCGTCAATAACTTTTTGAGTTATACTGCTAACAAACGTTATGACAAATATGAGTCAAACATACAAACGAACCAACCGATCTGCACCAAAATTTCATCATTTATGTCTTTTATCATTACTAACAACCCCTGTAAATTTCATAAAGATCCATTCATTATTTTTTGAGTTATTGTGCTAACAAGCATAAAATTAAAAACAGTGACGAACGAACGAACAAACGGATCATTACCAAAATTTGGTCATCTACTCTTCGTTATATACCTAACAATTCATGTTAATTTCATCAAAATCCATCCGTAACTTTTTGAGTTATGGCATCGAGAAAATTGACGCAGACAAACAAACAAACAAACGGCTGGACATATCTTCACCAAGAGTTAATCATCTGTTCCTCCTAACATACCTAATAATCCCTGTACATTTCATCCAAATCGGTTCATAACTTTTTGAGTTATCTTGGTGACAGACAGACAGACAGACAAATAGACAAACAGACAGACAAATAGACAAACAGACAGACAAACACGACGAAAACATAACCTCCTTGGCGGAGGTAACAATGACAATTTTGAAATCCTTCAAACAGTCTTAACAAAACTACAGAGCTGGACTCTTCATTTTCTATTCCGTCAGATCACTAGCTAAAATATAGAGGAAAAATTCGGTTTTCAGCTGTGTTAAAAGAATATCATGAGGACAAATATGGAAAATCCTGGTCCATAGTATTGTGAGGAATGTATGAAGGATCCAAAACTGTCAATGTTTTTATTCTAGCATGAAAACTCATCAACAGTTTTGGATCCTTCATACATTCCTCACAATACTATGGAGCAGGATTTTCCATATTTGTTCTCATGATATTTTTTTAACACAGCTGAAAACCGAATTTTTCCATATATTTTAGCTAGTGATTAAACGGAATAGAAAATGGAGAGTCCAGCTCTGTAGTTTTGTTAAGAATGTTTGAAGGATTTCAAAACTGTCATTGTTTTTATTGTAGCATGAAAACTCATTGAGTTCTATTCTTTTGAAATAAAAAAATACTGTAGCTACCGTACACAAATATTTATATTTCCCATTATCTCAAAAACTAAGGAGTAAATCAAAAAAATTGTATGAGAAAAATGTGTTTCTTTTTCAAAAATGCATATACTGTGCAAATTTTAGAACAATCAGTTCACAATCAATAACTGTTTAATGTCTTCATGTTCTCAATTCAATGTCCCTAATAATGTAAAATGTCATTGTATATGAACAATACTCCTAGCATCTTCAACTTAATAAGTGTGTATACTAGTAACAATTATTTGGACATGCTTAATGTTTACATCCAATATCTACTTGTAGAACCAAGGAGTCGGAGTCGGGAAATCTTGAGGACCAGGAGTCGGAGTCGGACCTTGAACCATCTGACTCTGCAACCCTGGTCGCAACTTGCAACAGCGTCTAAGAATGTAGAAGGAAATTTGCTGAAGTTGACAGTTGAATTTAAACATTCGAGGCATGTTTACATGGCGACATTACCTAATTTCCATATGTTAAATTTCATTCCACCAAGAGCATTAACTCTGACCCTAACATTTTCCTGTTTTGTTCACACAATAAATATAGTTTTTCCAAGATACGCTAGAATTAGTACAAAGAATAAATACCATCCTTAGCAATTAAATTTCCCCAGAGGTGTTTAACTGACCACAGTTGAATAAAGCCATGGTACAGCCATGGAATTGAAGACAACAAAATAAAACTACTGAACACTGTAAAACAAAACTGATTCAACACTATAATTTGAGCTCATGCTTTTTCTAATGAACTCTTAATCAAATAGGTAGGTACTTACATACTGTATATTAATATTATAATGATAAAAGAAAAATATTTTCCCTTTCACAATAACTGAAAACAGCAGTGTTGAAGAGGAATAGCTTACTATGAGATACCCGTACCAAGTAAGTGTGCAGTACACTGCCTGGAATTGACCACCAACTTCTTCAAGTCTACACGTAGATACTTCTTTCCTGTAGGTACAAGGCAAATTCAGTGCACCTACCTGAGCACCACCCAGCTTTTCTTCAAGCTGTCGGCACTGTAAAGTGGTGGAGGTGTCGAGCCAGACGGGGGCGTTGGGCCTAGAGAAGTAGGAGCTGGTGAGCTGGTGGTGCAGGAACTTCTGAGGGTCCAAGTTCCTGAGGACTTGAGCAGCACCTCGCTTCCACCACACACTGCCGTGCTGCTGCCCACTGCCCGAGATGGCAGCTACGACACTGAAGTCAGTGCCAGCCACTCGCAACTTGTCCAGGACCAGATCCAACGCCTTGATCCACATGATGACAGGAGACGTGACCTCTCCATTATCACCTTCTAAGACTCCTCCACGGGTTCTAAAAAACAAATTGCAATAACTGTAACATAGCTATGACAAAATTTTTTAAGGTATACATTATTACTATGTAGCTGTAGATGATGCATCTCGCAATTACAGAAACAGCACAGCTCATTTTAATTACAGATAGGCTTGGAGGAGAAAAGGGGATATACAGTACCTATGTCAAGTAACAGGGGAGCAGAGAAAGAGCAGTAAAACTAGATTATCAGTAAGATTATGGTGAATAACAGCAGCACAGAGAGCATGATGGGCTGAAGAAGGGCATATAAACCAGGGTATAATCCCATAAACAGGCAAGCCATACAGAATTTTTTTTTTAATTAGCATCAAGAATCATCTTCTGATGTGTCTGGTGTCACGATCAGCACCATGTTTAAGAAGAAATCAATTATAACACGCTCTCCTTTCTTTTATTTTTGGCTACTGCAAGCTGTAACCATTTTCTGGAAGACCAGGGCAGAAGTACGGTATGGAGTATCAACGTAAAATAGCTAATCTGAAACATTATTCAATTTGCAAAAATTGGTTAGTATCAGCATAGCTCGGTAAACCGTAGCAAAGTATTGGATGGATGCATTTACCAGTTCTCTGTAATTGTTAGCTTCATAAATAAATTATTAGACAGTCGCATTTACTTAGGTAGCTTTTTATAGAAAGTTGACTGCTTGCCGAGTTTCTGGCAGAGTGAGGTGTAGTCACAGTGCGTACAACATCCAGTGATCCCACCCATTCACCGACAAATGTCATAACTACCAGGTTATAGACTGACTGGGGCTTATATTAAGCCAAGGCCAGGCCAAGGTCACAAAAATTGATTTGCGCGAGCAGGAACTCTAGAACAAAATTGCCTGATGACTCTGACAAGTCCTCCTGAAGGGGAGAAGCCCCGCGAAGGCTGGGAACGCTGGTCTTGGTGCTAACGACAAAGGAACTCTGCCGAGTGCGAGCTACTGCAAAAGAACAAAAGAAAGTACCTATCATCAGTAAGAATATGAAAGTGGAAGAAACTCAAGAAAGCAAAATGAGCATGAAGGTAAGATATCTCAAAGGCCGAGCTAAGAACTGTCTTCGGAGGTTTTGAATACTTCGGAAGTGAAAGTTTATACTGAATGGAAGCAATTATGCTCACAAACACCCATGAAGGGTGAACCTTGCCAGGCGTTGAGATATCAGAACTATGCAGCCAGCAGTTGGGACAAGCGAGCTGTGGCAGCTCAGTATAATGTCCAAGGTGCTCTCATATTAAAATCTTGCCGTTAAAAGCCATTCCTATTAACTAGCCCTATTTGCAGAACATTATGAGTTTCAAAACATAAGGGTGCATGTTAACAATATGTAAATGAACACGACTGAGTTGCAAGTCACGTCGGCACGACGGAAAGGAGTAGAACTACCGGCCAGTGTAACAGCCAAATATAGAATGACTTCAGCTATGTAGACCCAGTGCTTATATAGCCTACGTCATGACTGGCCGGGGCCACTCACCAGTTGCAGCCGGACACGCCCATTACACTTGTCTATAACATAAGAGCAGCTAAGTCAATCATAAGGCAGTACACTGCTATCTGCACCAAACAGTAAACTTTAAAAAAATCCCCATTTACAGACTAAAGCAACCTACAGGGCTCCCTTGGGGTCGCTGCTCACCAAAACACAGAATGAGCTAACTAACATACCAGTGACTCTGTAGCCTATGGGTCATCCTGTGCTCCCAGAGGTGCAAACATCTAAAGTGACCAGAGGTGACGTCATCAATGAATGGATCAGTCGACTGGATGTTCCATGTTGTGTGGTATAGACTTGCTTGCCAATGCTCTGTCACAGCACTCCCCAGTCATGTTCCCTACATTCAGCTAATTCTTGTTTGGCTTGTTTCACAAATTTATGACAAATTAACATTTAGTGACGCAAATGATGAAAGATTCCATTGCTCCCTAGCGGTCAATTTTTGAGCTACAGCATTGACACTGCTACTAAAAAAAATCAGTGTTTGAAGATGAATATGTATGGATAACTCAAAAATCCAGTTTTTTGAGTTACGACGTCACAAAAGAGTGATATGATAATATTGGTATCGATAGCTAGCGAGCAGTTACCTCAAATTATCAAATAGCCTTGCTTTATGCTAATTCGGGTTGCAGAAATGGACATTTTTGGAGGTAGCAGTTAGAGTTGGAATGTGGCTGGACTCAGAAGTAAAAGTTGAGTCACACTTGATTCATCCAACTCTACAGCCTTGATGTTAATTATTTATACTTCATTTTAAACAATGTTAAGTTCCAAATGGTAAAAATGATAAAAGATGCTGCTGTAAAAGCAAAAAATACTGTATAGATTTATTAGCTCAATACTAGGTGAGTGTTTTTGGCAGTGAATATTAATTATTTACATATTTTAATTTATGAAAGTTTAAGGTCCCAAATGGTGCTAAAGATGCAAGATAATATCGCAAATGTTCAAGAAACTTTTGTTCGCAAAATAGATGTATGTAATACTATTGTAAGTTAAGGTAAATTGTCATGCTAATGTTAATCATATCGTGCAGTTGGAACTCATTTCCTAGAAATACCGGTACTAAGAGTTGGAGATAGTGTTATGTAAACAAGACCAGGGGCAAGAGTCCGAGTCTGAGATAGAGTTGGACCTTGAAGGATTCAAAACTGTAACCCTGGTAAGAATAACAACAGATATATATAGCTTACAGTATTACAGTATACCATCATATACTGGAATATAATTGCACACACTGTATGTTGGAAGTAGCTAGCTATAAGTTAGAACGCCTTCTGGGTATTATAGTTCATTTGACCCCGAGCTTTTGAAGCATTATATAGCTACATGACTCGTCTTCTGGGGAATGAAATTTTCATTGGCTTGAGCTATCTGCGTAAAGTTAGCATCCTATCATCTACCACCAACACCCAACAAATAATTACAAATAACAAAGTGAAATGAATGAAATTTAAATTAGGTTTTTGTATTATTGTAGGACGCGGCAGTAGCCTAAGCTTGGGAAAAGTGAATGTGTCTCACCATCTATTGATAGGATATGAATTACGATGAGTAGGTATGGAAAGCTTCAACAAGTATTCTAGACAAAGGTTTGGACTCACTAGAAAGTATTTTCAGGAGTTGAAAAGAAGAAGTGACATTTGATTATTAGCTGATTGTACATAATTACTGACAACAGATGCTTGAATAATTTATCTAATACTGTCATCAAGTTCAAGTATCTTTTGTCAAAAATCATCAGGGCATCAATAATGTGAAAAGATGCCTTGACACAATTGTGAAATTAATTTTCAAAAGCGTGCATAAGAAAATTTTTTGGAGTAAGTTCACAACAGCAATTGTATTAAGGCTGTTTAAAGAAGGAAAAGCAATACAAAGAAGGTATCACTACTCTCACAAGCAATAATTATGCCCATGTACTAAGTATTGTACCATATTCCCATAGAGTGCATGCGCAATTCAAGATATACACCCATATATGGTATGACTAGGTAGATAACAAATATGATAGAAATTTGGTGAGAGGCAAGAAAAGAATGGATATGCCTATACAGTACCGGTATATACTTTTACTGTTCAAACACAGACCAGCTAAACCAATCAGAGCACTGTCAACTGTTTCCAACAAAGCTATTAGCCAACAGTTTTTCTAAAATAGCCGTCTAAAATGCTAAAAAGTATTAAATACACTGTGCACAACCTTAATTACACATAAATACGTAGGTAGCTAATACAATAGACCTTAGCTTAATGAGCACCACACATAATTACAGTATATGAAAAAAATTAAAAATACTTCCCGTAACAGTGACAACTTACATGAACAAGTCACAAAGAGACAATGAGGTCCTAAACGGAACAACAACAGTTTTTCTCAAGGAGGTTTATCCATGAGGAGTAAGATTGGGAACAAAAATCATACCATTAGTGAAGCAAGTGACAATTATATAACCAAATTAGAGCACTCTGAGAGCGCATAGCCCTGCAAAGCGAGGCAATGGTAGCAAAAAATTCAAATTAGCTCTGAAACCATAATTTCTTTGTATCAACTCGAAAATCTAATCATTTGTGCCTTTTGATAGTAATAATAGCTTGTTCAATTTTCTTGAAGATCCATTCATAACTGTTTGAGTTATGCTGCTAACAAGCGCTAAGACAAATATGAATCAAACATACACACGAACAAACCGATCTGCACCAAAATTTAATCATTTAAGTCTTTTAACATTACTAACAACCCCTATTAATTTCATAAAGATCCATTCATTTTCTTTATTTATTGTGCTAGCTAACATGTAAAAATTAAAAACAGTGACAAACGAACGAACAAACGGATCATCACAACAATTAGGTCATTAATTCTTTGCGATATACTTAACAACTCATATGAATTTCATATAAATTCGCCTATAACTTTTTGAGTTAGCTATGGCATTGAGAAAAATGAAGCAGACAAACGGATGGATGGATGGATCTTCACCAAAAGTTAATCATCTATTCCTCCAAACATACCTAACAATCTCTGTAATTTTCATCAAAATCCGTCCATAACTGCTTGAGTTATCTTGGTGAAAGACAGACAGACAAACAAAGATAGACAAACCCAACGAAAACATAACCTCATTGGCGGAGGTAATAAAAAACAATGATGCACTCAGCTTTTTTGTTGAATTACAATCAGAAACATTGTAAGCTGCATACTGACCTTACAGACACAAGGCAACACCCCAGTTCACAACATACAAGCACACTGATTATATCATTGTAAGCTACATAATAAGGAGCACGAGCATACCTATACTCGGGTAACTCAGAATCAAAGTGTATGGCAGTTTCATGCAGAAGTTTGAGGTCATCATCAATCACTATTGCTTTGACCTGCATATATAAAAACAAAACATATCAAGCACAGCATTACAAGCTACCAAGGGCATAAGACAGCTAAAATGGCCTTGGGTACTAAATTGGGAAGTGAAAATGCAGAAATAGAGGTACAGTAAACTCATGGTAATTTGCAGGATTACATTCGACTCCCCTTCCACATGCACACAAAGTAGCATTAAAACCTCAAAAATACTCTGCAATAGTTTCTTCTCTTATTCCTATAGCTTCAGTTGCCATCACTAGTTTGGGTGCTTACTAACTCCTGCTTATTTTCCTTTATATTGTAGAGTTCATTAGTGTTGATGAGCTAACCATAAAAGCAGCAGGAGTTACTGTAATGATTGCGCCGAACCCGGCACTTGACCTTTTTTCTCATAGCATTACGTACCTATATGGGTACATTTCAAGTAGTGCTATTCCTACGTGAAAGGCAAATTAATTCATGAAAGAATAGGTTAAGCCCTTCTCTGCTGGGCAGCCACCAAATAGTGCCAACTACCAAGTAGACTAAAATGAACAGTGCTCTTGGGTTGCATATGCTATAGCTACTTATGTCTCAAAAAATACGGAACCCATGCACATGGGCGCTCACATATGAAATTGACACATATGAGAACAGCAAGTCAGGATACATGAGGAAGAACAGAAGTAGGGATGCACCGAAGCTTCGGCTTCGGCCGAAGCCAGAGTCATTTCTTGGTAAAGCTTTGGCTTCAGCAAATTATTTTCACCCCAATTTATTGAATTTCTGCTGTACTTTTTAGTAGCTATTGTTAGGTATTCAAGCTTCTATGAACTTGCACCTTCATGAAATGAAGTCACTACTTTCAATGTGAAGTTTACTGTAAAATTAGGCATTACAATCTAATACTAAGAATGACCGTCGTGTGTTTATATATAAATATATATATATATATATTTATATGTTTGGTGTCATGCTCTTAACGAAATAGATCGGCGGAAATTAGTCCAGGTTGGAGGCTCTGGTGCTCCTCTCAAGCTCCATTGAAAGTGATAGGCAGAAAATAGCCCGGGTTGCAGAAGATGGCAAACGTATCTTAAGCAGGGACAGATGAAATCCAACTGTATAATTGTTGGTTTTGGACCTAATTATTGTCTAGTTATTAAATGCTTGATTTTGACCCATTCAAATCTTCATCGATACAAAATCTCTTTTTGGCAGCGTTCTCCGGCCGAGGGTCTCTCATGGAAACGAACTGCTCAGACCCGCAAGTAGAGTAGGAAAAGAGGAAGTAAACACATCGGAATCAATATG
>LQNS02276498.1:10041649-10052927 GCA_001587735.2 Parhyale hawaiensis
AGACGGATGACCTGTGAACCTGCACAGGTTTGTTCAGGGTCCCCTATCCCTCCATAATCCGAATGGCACTGTGTACATCAGCGCGTCCGTCTTAGGACTGTTTCCTCGTGTGATCGAGGGCTGTCCTGAGTGCCTGCTCCGCTGGGGGATGTTGCAACTGGCTGCAGTTCCTGCTGAAATGGTTAATTTTGTTCAGTTACGTAGGTTCTCTACCTATTTATCCCCCTTTCTGTTCCGTGAGGTGAACCGTTGATCGAGATAACTGATCTCGTACGCGGGGCACCTCTAGTCTCTCGTGTGGTAGGCCATGAAAGGGGCCGTCCACTCGAGTGTCTTTCTCTACTCTTTGCGCCCTTCTCCTGCCAGTGGTGGTGCACTGTGCCAACATCTACTACATGTCTATCCCGGAGTAGAGCCGATGTCGAGATAGGATATTCCTAATTGCGCCTCCTGGCCGATTAGTATCGCTGTGCGGATAGCCCTTTGGCGGAAATAATAATCCACTTGATGAAAGCCGTCGTATTATGAGATGTAAACACATATTATCAAATTTACATGTTTGTACTGTAGGTCATGCTCTATGTACCGCCATACCTATTGGATGTAATTGTATATAATAATATTCAGGCAATCAGGTGAAATAGTATTAAGCCATGTAAATCTTTCCTTGGGAAGCAATTACTGCATTTTCCATTTACCTTACTTTAAGTGAACAAGCAGTAATGTTAATATTAGTAGAAACAACTACATCTTATTTTGCTTCTCGCGCGAGGGTGATTGTTAGGTAGCTCTATTGCGAAGCCAGTCCAGTTAACTCGTTTGGTATGTGGTGGCACTGAGCCATGTAGATTAGTTTGTGAATATATAGCTGTAATATTTCCAACAAATTAATGTACACACAATTTTTAATGTAAGCTATAATATAATAATCCAAGAACACCTCCCGCCTGTGGAGAAATAAATGTTCAATAAATAAATAAATAAATTAAGCACAGATGACTACATAGTGAGTAAATTTCAGTATGGAACTGCTCTTTAAACATTGCGCGCATCAAGGGGCTCGAAGGTATAGCAGAGCGAGCTATCCCGGTCAGTTCAATTAAGATGGCGGCGTTTGCGGCAGCACCGCGGCAGTTGCGTCGCATTCTGTGACTGACGTAGCACTCTTTGTCGCACTATCTGTCTGGTATAAAGCCCCATCCAGACTACCGCCAAAATCTGCCCACACTATGGCAATTTCGCTGATCGCTGCGAATTTTCGGCGTCAAATCGCAGCTTTGAGCGTTTTCGCCACCATCCAACTTGCTGGATATTTTCGCGCGATTTAAGGCGTTTTTGTGACCGCATTTTAACGTGTTTCTGATAGCAATCAACTGTGATCAGTGGTGAGAATTGATCGCAGCGTGATTTCCTCCGCAGGCTAATCATGCGTGATCAAAGAGTGATTCCAGCCGTTGGACAAGTAAAAACTCAAAATTTGAAATGCAAGGTCGTGGTGATTTCTTATATTTAGGGATAAATTGAATAATGCTATGATGATTGTTTGTAATATTGACTTCCAAAATTGTAATTTCCTTAGTTTTATGCCTGTGTATGTATGTTCAAAATTCTTTAAATACTGCTAGTTCAGTTATGCTTTGGCTTCAAAATAAATAAAGGCTCATAAAAAAATCCATTCTCTACAATTTTCCGTAAAATTACAATAAAAATATATTTTTTCCGAAAATTGACGTGGCTTCTCTGGTTTGTTTACAAAATCCTTGACTGTTCTTGTGCTTTTCAGTGATCACGATGATCATGATCACGGTGATTCTGCTCACGAGCGTGGCCACAAAAAGACGCCTTTAAGCTGCGAAAAATGCAGGTCAACTCTGAAGCATTTTGTTAGTCTCACGCAATAGGAACAAATTAGGCGTTTCTTGAGGTTTTCTTGCTTCTTTATAGACATTTTAAACGCCTTAAGATTTTTTGAGTTCTAATTCACTGCAACTTTATCGAGAAAATATCAGAAATGGGAAACTTTAATACAGTAGTGACACTTTGACGAAAACTGAGTTGACGTAAACAATTTATCGATGTTTTGTGGTTCCACAGTTTTGTTTTAGAGACAAAATGAAAAGTCCGAACACTTTGTACTATGCATCGAGAACAGAAAATTGTCGGGGAACTTCACCTAAAAATTTATTTACATGATAACCTCAAAATAATACCAAGTGGTAAACAAGTGTGAAAGTTTCAACCCCAGCTCCAGGAAGCAAAGAGCGCAACGGGAGGACTAACGAAAAATGAGCACCAAAAAAAGACGTCATCATCGACGAATCCAGGTTGAGCAGCCTAGGACTATTTTAACTAATTTAACTAGAAAAATCGCTTTAAACTGCGAAATTTATCTCTAGCGTATAAATAAATTAAGATCATATATACTAATTTAGCATGTATCTATAGAAAATTGCAGTGCATGCTGGTGGAAACTTTCACAGCACCAGCGCTAAATTTGTTCCCTTTCGGTGATCTGATTTAACTTCTTTTTCTTGATTGAAGCCTTATGTACACTTAATATTCAGCTCACAGTGCTCTTCACAGAACATATTTATTCCCTACCAACAAATATAAGCACCGATATAGCTAATTCCGTACGCGAGAGAAACCACAGTAACAGTTAGCCTATTGCTCGAACTTTCTGTACTTGGCGTCAACATTTTACGGTATTTTGGAGCTCAAGTAGCTGGCCAGTCATGAGCGGGAGATTGAATGAAATAAATCGAAAAAAATACGGTGATATGTTCAAGAAAACAACATACGAAGGCCTGAGGTCCCACATTCAAATACTTCGACTCGTCGATGTGATGTAAATTTGCTTCGTGCGGTTACGGCTAAGTTGGCAAAGTTTTATTTTCGTCCAATTGAGTACTCCCGTAGCATTCTTTACTTCCTGTCCAGCTCAGTTGGCTGCTAGCAGTATGCGATTTGTTAGCCACTGGCGGATCTAGCCCCTTCTCGTGGGGGGGAGGGGGGTGCCAGGCCTCCTCGGTCTCGGTGCCAGGCCTCCTCCCCAATTCTAACCCCCCCCCCCCCCCCCCCCCCCTTTTTCCCCCCCCCCCCTTTTTCCCCCCCCCCCCCCCCCCCCCCTTTTTTTTTTTTTTTTTTTTTTTAAGTTTTTTTNTTTCCTTTCTATCACCAACACCAAATTTTGATAATAAATTTAACTAGAGCATTGTGAGAACGCATACCTACCTCTGCCGATCAAAGCAGTGGTAACAAAAAACTTAAATATGTCCTGAAAATTTACATCATTCCACGGTGCTCTTCAACATTTACTACGATTTTTGCATATTTCATAGCGATGCGTTCATAACTTTTTGAGTTCTGTTGCCGACAAATAAAAAATCAAAGCCGGAAAGAAAAAAAAAAAAAGAACCGAAATGAACCTGTGGAGGAGGCAAATGCCATGAATACCTCCCCTGTATCCGCCAGTGACCCTGCATTCCCTATGGAGCTATGGAGCTATGGGCCCTGATACTCAAGTAAATGGCATCCATAATAAAAATATTTAAATATTTTGGAGTCTATTATGCTGTTTATCATCAGTAATCCTGGGAAATTTTTTCTTGAACGTTCTCTTTATTCCACAGTTGGACCGTCCTTGAAGCACCATTACAGTCTTTAACATCTAAATCACTATATAATGGAATATAATGGAATTTTTCACCTAAAAGCGCTACTAATGGATAGTGTGAAGTAATTTTTCTTCACAATATATTAGCCTGTTTGTTATAGTTGAGTAACTTACCCTTCATGATTTGTAGCACTTATACGAAAGATATTTGAAAGGAAAGAGACATAAACTTGGCCACTTTGGCGATTCGCATAACAACAGCTGTTCTGATGTATCAATATTTCACTCTACTCTCTTGACACAAGACCCAGTGATTTGCAGCCATTGTTATTGTTAGTAACGCGTGTAGCAGTAAGCAAGTTCTATTTACTGCTGATGATCATGCAGAACGAATTGTCTTCAAGTTCCTCCTGTCGCATTCTGCCGGCAAGTGGCAGCAACCTATATCAGCTGGTGACGCTCAGTATGCGAATGATTTTTCACAAAAACATGCAAAACATGGTTTTAGTTACGACGTTTGCTTTACTTTTATACAAACAAAACTAATGTAGAGCAAAGAGGAGAAATGGGCTCAGCACAAATAATCTTGAGAAAATATTTTATTTCAATTTCAGAACGCTTCATTTCATATACAAATTGTTAAAGTATATTCAATATCATTTCCCATACGGGGGGAGGGCATTTTGTTATGAATGCCTCCCCCAAAATTCTCGAAGGGGGGCAAATGCCATGAATGCTCCCCCATCCCCTCCCCTGGATCCGCCAGTGGCTAGAGAACGCATAAAACTAGTATCTGCATTTAGAATAATTGCTTGTTCATAGTTGTGTCGATAAGAGAAGTAGAATAAGCTAATAAAAGTGACAAAACTGCAGCTGCTTTGAACCAAGGAGCGTGAGCACCATAATTTTGTTGAACATCTGTGCTCAATAGTCAATCAAGCGTCGCTACAATGCACCGAGCGACAGTGTGGACGCTGCTGCGAGATTTTCACTGCGTTCTGGGAACCGCACAGGCGTTTTTCGCACTTCTATGAGCTGTAGTCTGGGCGGGGCTTAAGTTATCTGAGGGTGTGGCCGCCGGCCTTATACGATGTTGTTAACGTCGTTTTATCGTACTAATTCAATTCTTTCAAAGTTTTTTTTTATAGAAAACACTAATATATTAGAGAAATACACTTTTTACCTTCCGAGAAAGCAATATTAAAACATAAATATTTAGAAAATAGCGATAAAAATATTTAAAAAACGCATTAGAGATGTCATATTGGTCGCGTGGTAGCGGCGGTAGACGATATTGTTGACATCGTGGTGTTGCGATGTCGGATGCGCCATAACTAATTCGCAAATAATTGGCTCAGACCATTCTAAGCTTTGGAACTATGTTAAGAAAAGGCACTAGTCAGCTTTCGACAGACAAATACATAAGTTTATATGGAAGTTTTCAATCACTATCCTTTGGTAAATTACAAAATTGAAATAAAAGTCGACACGAACTAATATAAAAGTTTGACGTTTCGGGAGTTTTATCCCATTTTCAAAACCTAATAAAATCTCTAAGGATACCTAACAAAAAATTTTTATTTAAGAAGACCTAAAATGTGATGGTGTTAGCAGGGTGGGACCTAGAGGGCGAATGACCACGGTGCGCTATGGGGTCCTTATATAAGCGTCGAGCAGCACGGGAAGCGGCGGAAAAACGGGCGAGTACAGTCGGAGGAAAAAGCGTCAGCCATGGTTGTGACGAGTGGTACAGCTGTAGTCATTATATAGGGCAGGAAGAAACGTCAAACTTTAATATCAGTTCGTGTCGACTTATATTTCAATTTTGGAAGTTTTCATTGAAACTCTTCTGGGCTTCTCATTTATTTAACCCCAAGCTTTCGAGACGGGCTATGCTTAATAGCTCGAAAGCTTGGGGTTAAATAAATGAAAAGCCCAGAAGACTTTCAATGAAGACTTCCTTATAAAGACACCTGGGTGTCAACGCCTATTTCAAAAAGTTTATATGTACAAGTACCTAATTTTTAAAGTTAGGAGCGAAGAAGAGGTTCTGCTAATGACGCCACAGCTTTTAAGGTAATCATTTTAAGGGCAAATAGTGCACGAGCAGCGAGTGCTTGCAACTGGAAGAACGCTAAACTAATATGAAAAGTACTGTAACGCTTTAATTATACCTATGGACGTTACTGTAATACAGGTGAAGTAGGCATGTTAGCCCTCCAAATGTATTTACGCATCTTTCTTCATGGTTTTCTATCCAAAAATTTTCTTCCAACAGCTTTACGGAGAAAGAGATGAATCTGTCTTTATCAATTTTTTTTTCTGTGAACTGTCTATATAAATTTCCCAGCAGCATCCTGTCTTATGCAGAGATAGATTATGCTTCCTTTCTCCAGAGAGTGAAGGTTTTCTTATACTAACTGCTAGTACTATTACATCACCTACTGGCTATAATAAAAAAAAAAATAATGCCGATATGTTGCTTGCATACAAAATGCTACTTATGCCTAAAAAATATCAATAATGAAAATAAACCTCGCGTGGTCAAATAAAATAACGTCTTTCGGGTAAATGCAAGTTGCTACTTAATTCTACAGCATAAAAGAAAAGAGGCTCTTTAGTAGTCAGATACTCCCATTTATTCACAGAAGGGGCATTACTGTACAGTCAGTACAGAATAAACCAACCAATTAAGAATCCCTGTGTGATTAATAACAAGTTGAAATGTTCTTTCAAATCTATTGAGCATTAAGACCGAAGGTTGAGAACTATACTGTGAATTTGCCGACACTCATAGAATATTATGTAGTGACGCGCGTGCGTGAGCAGACGTTTGTTTCGTAGCATTTAGTTCTTGAAATGTGTTACAGGCAGATAGCTGTAGACGGAATACGATAAGGGAGAATTGAAACAAGGATTTCAGCTTCTTCGGTAGACCATTCCCCAAAAAGGCCCCAGATGCTGAAGACACTTTTCACCAAAATTGAAGACGTCTGTAGGTAGAAGGCAGAAAATGGGAGGACTCACGAGAATCTGGCATCGAAAAGTGAGGTTATCACTCACCATGTTATGAGTTTTTATTCAATTTTGCAAGAAAAAGCGTCAACTGCCAATTTCATCCTTTAAGTGCGTTAACACTTTCACAGTAATAGTTCGCAGATCTGATTTGACTTCTTTAAAAAAAGGCTTATTTACCCTCCATATTCAGTGCACAGTGATCTTCACAAATCATAGTTAAGCATACTAATGGATTTTTTCCACCTAATTCATTCAATATCTCGCCCCTGACTGGCAAGCTACACTTGAGCTGTACCCATGTACAAAACACCGTAAAAAGTTGGTGAAAGTGCGGAAAGTTTGAGCAATAACTCTCCTTGTGGTGTTTCTCCCTTTTAGAATATAACACTACTTATATTTTTGGATAGGATTAGAAGCCCAACCTACGAAGGCCTAAAGCCCGACCCTCGCATATTTCGACTGGTAGTTGTGACGTCATTCGCCAACATGCAGTCACGGCTAAATTCTATGTCAGTCTCATTGATTCCAAGGATGATGAGACATTACAAGGTTAACTCACGGGGCGGGGCCAAGTTGCCGTGCACCATGATTAATGAGGCTTACGACGTCACAAAATTCAAGTACGGTAATTCGTAGCTGTCCTACATTGTTTTTCCATCATTGCATTTGGGCCTCCAGAGTGTCTTACATGTTCTACAATCCTTATAGGCTAGTTGCACAAAAACATGTATCAAAGTATCTACAAACTTTTTTTAGCTTTCTGAAGGATAAAATTTTGAAAGAACGTTGGTTGAAAGGCCGTTAAAAGAGCACGTCAATTCAACCGGCAAATGCCCGCATATGTCAGAAGCATTTCTGGAGTCAAGTTTATCGTCTTTAAAATGCAGTCAATCAAGTGAGTTTTATCGAGAGTAATATGGCATTCGGAACATGGAATCATATGGTTGATAACCTTCATGTTTTCGATTTATTCTTGTCCTCTACCAATGACCTGCTATCTTCTGTAATTTCAAACTGCTGCAACAAAACATGGCTCAGGTGCGTATGATTAAGCGCCAGGATAGAAGAACGTTTTATAAGGATTTGTTTGGAATACAATACAGCACCAGAGAAACAAATTACTTTCCTTCCGGCGAAGTAGTATGAAAGCAAAAGTCTATACATAATACGCAGAAGCCAAACAATTGCTCGATATAAACAAACAGTTACTTGTACGCTGCGTGCGTTACAGCAGTATAGGCAACATTAGTGTCGCGTCCGACTAGCGTTGACTAACTTAAAAAAAAAAATGCTTAACCGTATTTCCCACTCCTAAACTGTCATTCGGAACGATGCTGTTGAAACTGGCGAAAATGTGAAATCCATAATTCTTTCCAATGATGCGGTAGTTTTCACAATTAGGAGCGAGGATCTGTTAACGACGCGTACGCAACGGCACAGCTTAGGGCCACATTTTACAGACACTCGCCGAAATAATAATGATAGAATTTCATCCTTCAGAAAGCCAAAAAAAGTTCGTAAATGCTTTGATACAAGTTTTTGTGCAACTGTAAAGGTTGTATGTAGGACGTGTAGGACACTCTGCCGAGGCCCAATTGAAATGATGGAGAAGCAATGTAAAATAGCTGCGTATTACCGCACTTGAATTTTGTGACGTCACAAGCCTCATTACCCGTGGTGCACTGCAGCTAGGTCCCGCCCCGTGGGGTAACCGTGTTATGTCTCATCATTCTCGCTTTGAGTCCTTCCGTTACACTCTTTGCTTCCTGCGTAGTAAGTATAGATAGTGTTTCCAAGAGATGCGGCTGGCAGAACTCACGGCATGTTAAGCAAATGTAAATTGAACTGTATTCATACATTCATTATTCAGCTGATTCAAGTATTCATATACTCCAGGTTTAGTCGAATCATGACCTCATGTACTTTTTTGCTTGCTGCTTTCCTTGATTCTTCCTAATTTTTGTTCTACACAAAGTGCTTATAGTAATTACTGTGTTAAGGGACATATTACCAAAAATGAATAGCCGATGAACGAACATTTTTCATGTAGCATCGACGAAAGATTCGGAACTAACATACATGAAAGGGATGAAATCTTCGATACGTTTGATGTTTAAAAAAAAAATTTGCTTGTTATCCATTTCAAAGTTCACACTGCATGAAAATGTACTTTTATGTATCATACAGGCAGTACTGAAGAACTCAAGATAACAAGCAATGCTCCTAGAGAATTCGAAGATCGAGGGTGAAGTCACAATATATTAGAAAATAGCTTATTGAGTGATAGCCTTAAGAGAATTTTATTTTTTGCTTTATAAATCGAGAGGCGCAAAAAAAAGGTAGTGCGCTGGTCTTTAGTGCGCCTCCTTCCAAAACTTTGCGCCCCCCCCTAAAAAAAAAGTATCGCGCCCGGGCCGTATTATGGGGCGCAGTGCCCAGCCATGCGAAATGTATATGTATTAATAAACTAGAACGCCCCGTAGCATAAGACCATCACCCGCGGTAAAGAATGAGAGGAGTTATAATTTCAACGCCGTTATTTTCGGAGGGGCATTTTTCAGACCTCATTCAACCCACCTGACTGCTTGAAAAAGATTGTGATGTTGGCTCAACTCCCTCTGTCTCCTTTTGGATCAACAGACAAACCAACAGACATACAACCGTAAACGAAAAGAGTATCAGCACTCTTCGCTTCGTTCATGGGTGATAAAAATTAGCATTCAGCACTCGCCTGTGTAGAGGCATACCGAATTCAGAGCACCGCACGGCATACACTCCCTGAAGGCTGACACAGAACTGACTTGCAAGGCTGACTGCTTTCAAATATGTTAGAAAACAACATCTGTATTTAAAATGCTACTGTAAAATTTCAAACATTTGCCAATTTCAAGCTTTCATTTTTGGGGAGATAACGAACTTGTGGTAAAGGAAGTGAAACGTAATGGAAGTTAATGTATCCGTTATTAATTTCCAAATTTTACTGAAAATTAAGTCGTTAATGGTAGCATTAACTTTGTGAATTATCAATTAATAGATAAATGTATTAGGGCCAGCCGTGGTAATGGACGACAGTCTTCGTGCAGTTTGATGCTTTGTATTCATACTTTTGCTGCTAAATACAGCTGAACGCAAGAGAAACTCACAACCATGGCATGTTACCCTAAAAGCACTTTGTTTGTTATCATTTTCGCCATCGAGCTACACGACTACTACAGTAGTAATTATAATATCAAAATTTAATTTGGGCAACATATCGGACATATAGATAGACTGGCTATTACTACGCACGGCGTATGCAAATACCTAATTCAAATGCGACAGAAAATGAACAAACTAGAAAGCACTCTGAGAGCACGCATACCTCCGCCAAGCAAGGCAACGGTAACGAAAAATTCAAATTGGTTCTGAAACTAGGATTTTTCTTTGTATCAGCACCAAAATCTGATGATTAGTGCCTTTTGATGGTATTAAAAACTCCTGTAATTTTCATGAAGATAAGTTCATAATTTTTTTAGTTAGTTATGCTGCTAACAAACATTAAGACAAACATAAGTTCAACACACAAACAGACCAACCGATCGTCGCCAAAATTTAACTATTTATGTCTTTTAACATTACTAACAACTCCTTCAAATTTCCTAAAGATTCAACCATAACTTTTTGAGTTACTGTGCTAACAAGCATAAAATCAAACATAGCGACGTTGCTCGTGGGGTGCATGGACACACAAGTAGATCGAGTCCCACACTGTCGACCATATATCACCGTTTTTTCTTCGTCATAGTCGCTACCATGAAGGTCACTTACGTAAGTGAAGTCCATATGTTAAACCGAAGTCATTGTTGGAGCCACTAGCGAGGGCCAATAATATGCCTGCTCGAGGAGTGTTGCGAGTGTTTTTTTTTTGTCGACAGGCTCATCGGCTCGGAACAAGTTCCGCAACTTCGCAACCTTCATACGACCCCTCCATATATGCGCATATACGGTGAACGTCATTGGAATTTTGGGACCTGGAGCGCACTTCCTTGAGGTGCGTTATGCCTTCACGTGTTGGAAAAATAAAGGGTTTATTCTTATCACTATTATTAGTATTGCCTGTTGCAGTATACATGCCAACAATTGACTCGTCTAATGGCCTGTTTAAGAGTACATTTTATTAGGTGTAAAAATTAAATCTCTGAGGCTTAATTGACTTGTTCGCAACACCAGGCATCTGGGCTGGTTTCGAAGTGATGAAACGAGTTTCAGTCGTAAAACTCAAATATGTTCTGCTCAGTGAAACAATGCTTTGGGTTGTCATAAGTTTTTTAGGTTGCTTTAAACACCTGCAACTTGATTCAAAAACGTTACGCCAGCTCTTCTGTTTCAAGTCCGGGCAAGCCAACAGTAACGCGCTCGCCTTCGCCGCCCCAATCGATGAAGGTCAAAAATTGGATTATTTACATATACTACAGTATTCACTACTAGAGACAGTTCACGGTGCATCTAATCTATCTAACACTAAGAACTAGAGGGCCCAGCCGTCAAAAATGACGGCAAAAATTTTGTGATTGAGCTTTTTATTGTTCCGGTTCCTAGTATGGTTTTGCTGTATTACAGGTCTCATCCTTGCAGGCCTGATCTTCCATTAGTGAAACGCAAGCT
>LQNS02276498.1:10053431-10070522 GCA_001587735.2 Parhyale hawaiensis
ACAATCGTGTCTGAAGATTTATATCCCAGTGCTCACTCTGTTACTTTCATCATCAGATGGTATACAGGATACAAGTTTCCTTTACATACTTCCATCCGCTCGGAATTTCGTCGATGGTTACTGGCTATAAAAATTTGAGCTCAGGACTCTTTCCTATATAGGCTCCGTGAGGCAATGCCGCTCTCCGATTGGATAAACCACTCAGCCAGTTTAAGGGAAAAGTTTACTCGTAACGCTCCCGTAGGATAAATAGAGAGGGTGCACTCCTCTCTATTAGAACCTCCTTGGGAGCAAGCAAGAAACCAACAACTGTGTTTTATTATATAGTGGATCACCACCTTGTGTTTATATATTTATATTTTTATTTATTTATAGGTTTCCTATCACGCTCTTAACGTAATAGATAAGCAAAAATTAGCTCTGGGCCTCCTGGCTTCAACAATGTATACATCTGCTTGAAGACTGTGGTAATACTGCTAAGCTTCATAGGTAGAAATTATTCCAGGTTGCAGATGATGGCACTCGAACAGTATATCTGAATTCCGGTCTCTCTTTGACTACGTTGAAGTCCACTCGATGTAGATGCGTACAGCTTCTCTAAACAATCTCTTCCATCTTGATGTGTACTCTCTTCTGAGATTTACTTCATACAAGCTTCAGCTGATACTCTTATTTTGTTAATTATCTAGGTAACTGGAAAGATATTCTTGAGTGGTCAGCAGGCGCGTAAAGACCACGATGATTTCTCGGTAGTAAATTATTTTCGCCACTTGTTTTGGGTTCTTCTTACAACATGAACAAGTTTTCTTTTGAGGAAAGAATTTTCCCAGTCCAAGTTATATGCCACCTTTGAGTATCTTGGATGCAATATAGACTGTGGGCAAAACACGCCGCTTTTTGTGTATCACCGAAAGAAGCTGGGTGTTGTTCAGCCTTGCACGCTTATCTGTATGGTTCCCTAATTCAAGTTGGCAGTTGCGCAGCATCCTACACAAGGAAGTTGATAAGAGCCTTACATATGTATAGAAGGGAGCTCAACTGTAAAAAAATAGGTAGTAACGTGAGAAATCATAAATTACATGTCCTATCAACACGCGGTGCTGCCCAGACAGGGAGCTCCCTTTTATAGATCTAAGGCTATGCTTTAACATCCTTGCAATGATGCTACAGGCAACACAAGACGGGTCTTCACAAATTCTTTGCTGTCATTATTGACAGCGCGGGCACTCTAGTTTCCTAAGAATTTTGCAGTTCCCACCCAGTTGAAAATTTTCGGTGGAACAAGCGTGGCGTACAGTGTGCACCCGGTCGCGATTTAGAGCGGGGCATCCGCGCGGCTCCGGTGATGCTCGGTGGCTATGCGCGTTTTTTAGGCTGGCACAGGCGACCTCGTTCCGAACATAAATCGCCCAAAAGGGCGCGCTTGCCCGACCGTGTTCCACGGATATTCCTCGCCTTCCTCGCTTTGGCCAAAAAGCAGTATACTACTACTTTTGCGGAGCTGTGGAATATCCGTGGAACACGGTCGGGCATTCGCGCCCTTTTGGGCGATTTATGTTCGGAACGAGGTCGCCTGTGCCAGCCTAAAAAAAAAAAAAAAAACGCGCGCTTAGCGACCGAGCAGCACCCGAGCCTCACGGATGCCCCGCTCAAAATTGCGACTTGCGGCGGCCGTGCGCGGACCATACGCCACCGTAGTCAAACCGAAAGTTTTTAATTGGGCATGGCATACATTGCCTCGGCACAATATTAAAAATCAGACGAAATCCAATAAATTTTCGTTCGATGCAAGGGGCTCTTGGAAATGCCGGAGTCGTGCAGTTACTCCCTATAGCAAAGTCGGTGGACGATCTCCTCGGCGAGGACATTTTCACGTGAGCTTCACACGTACCAGGACTGAAAAATAACCACTTTCTATTTCTGAACCTCATCATGGAATGAATTTTCCAATCCAATACATGATGCTGCTAAATATAATCAGTTCACCAAGATGACGTTGCCACAGCATGAGATGTCCCAATAATTGCGCCAAAATTTGCTAGGCAAGTGCGACTGTCGCTTCCTTATCCTTCGTAACAATTTCAGCTAGCCTGTATATTTTCTGCATTCCTCTTTTAACTGTCTTATACATTTTGAAATTCTGCAATATTTCTCTCGATTACGCTTCAGCAGTTCTTACCCTGAGTTTATCAACAATGCACTCCGTATTTCTAATTATTACGATTCTGCATGAATCCGGATGAATATTGTTTTCCGCTTATCTTAACTTTTTGCACGTCAGGGCCGGATTGAGCCGTTTCATTACCGTTGGGCGGATGTGCCCACAGAGTATGCCCCCTCAGTAGGATATACAATCCCATTATGAAATACTGATGGGACACTATATCCCAGAACCAATAAGCTAACCTATGGACGTGGGAATTTTTAAACAATTTTTTAAAGTATCATAAACTTATAAGTTAGTAATACATGCCGTCACTTTCGAATTCTTAAAAAATGAATCGGTAGTTAAAGGGTTACAGGCTCAAGCACTTAAAATTTTGGTGCCACATATATGCATCATTGAAAATATGAAACTAATAAACCTCAGATAATTTTATCAATTAAAAATGAAACATATCTGATAGTAATGGCGATGACACACGCTAGTCAAGAGAACGAGTAGGCTATAGTCATCTTTTCGTCCGAACGTTATGTCGAATTCTTGTAAAAACATCTTTGAGATTACCAAGAAATGGTGTACAAAATGTTTACCGCCAGTTCAGTTTTCTCTCCAAGTGCCGTTAGTTGACTTTCGGACATATCATTATAGCTGGAGGGGTTTATAACTCAAAATTCTTTGCAAGTGTGATATTTAAATGAGCATATGAACACATTGGGACGAAAAGATGACGATAATCGTTCTCTTGCCTAGCGTGTGGCATCGGTATAAGAAAGAAAAAAGTCTGCTTTTTGTACGCTTTCATTCGCATTTGAAATACTTCCTGTTTTTTTTATCTGTAAAGTCTGTGTATTCCTTTCCGTCTTGCTGGATATTTTCACACGATTTAGGCTGCGAACAAAGCACGTTCTCCCTGAACGCGTTCTATTAAGTTTTCTTGTTTTTTATTGACATTTTAAAAGCTTTAAGCTCTCTGACTTCTAATTCACTGCCAATTTGACGAGAAATACGATATTTCACTGCAGTAGTGACACTTGCGAAGAAAACTGAGTTGACGGTAAACAGTTTATCAACGCTTTGTGGATACACAGTTGTGTTTAAGAGACAAAATAAAATGTTCGAACGCTTTGCCCTACGTATCGAGAGCAGCCAATTGTCGAGTCCCACTTTAAAGATATTCTATTACTTGACATTCCTTTTGAAAGTTGTTCTGCAAAATATTTCTTTTGAATGTGTTGCTATACCCTCAAAAACGCTACCAAGCTCAGTTCGCACTTCGCAGTAGCTACGCGCTTTGCTAGAGAATGCATATAAGTAGTTAGTATGTGCTTTTACAATGATTGCTTATTCATAGTTGTGTCGATACTAGTGGTAAAAAAAAGTTACTTAAAGCGACAAAAACTGCAGCTTCTTTGGATCAATTAAGGAGCCTGAGCAATGAAGTTCTGCGGAAGATCTGCGCTCAATAAATAACATTGTCAAGCGTGGCATAACCGTCGCAATGCACCGTGCGACCATGTAGCAAAGAGCGTAACGGGAGGACTCACGAGAAATTAGCATCAAAAAGTGACGTCATCATCGACGAATGTATGGCTCAGCAGCCTATGAGCATTTTAACTCATTTAACCAAAAATATCGTTTCAAATTGCGAAATTCATCCCTAGCGTATAAATAAATTAAGAGAATATATACTAATTTAGCAATCATTTATAAAAAGTTGCAGTGCATGCTGGTGGATTTTTTCACTGAACTAGCGCCGAATTTGGTCCCTTTTGGTGACTTGATTTAACTTCTTTTTCTTAATTGAAGCCTTATTTACATTTCATATTCAGTTCACAGTGCTCTTCACAAACATATTTATTCCTTACCAACAAATATAAGCACCATTAGGTATAGCCAATTCTGTTCACGAGAGAAACCTCAGTAACAGTTAGCCTACTGCTCGAACTTTCTGTACTTGGCGACAACATTTTACGGTATGTTGCAGCTCAAGTAGCTGGCCAGTAATGAGCGGGAGATTGAATGAAATAAATCGAAAAAAGACGGTGATATGTTCAAGAAAACAACATACGAAGGCCTGAGGCCCCGCACTCAGATACTTCGAGTCGTCGGTGTGATGTTAATTTGCTACGTGCGGTCACAGCTAAGATTTGTTTTAGTCCTATTGAGTCCTCCCGTTGCATTCTTTGCTTCCTGCCGTGCGACATGTGGACGCTGCTGTGAGATTTTCGCTGCGTTCTGCGAAATTGCACATGCGTTTTTCGCACTTATGAGCGGTAGTCTGGACGGGGCTTAACTCAGATGAAGATAAAGAAATGAAGTTAATAGAAATTTGTGTAGCATTTTGACTTAAGTGATCTTTTGAATGTCATGTAAACAATACTAGATTTCCCACCCAATAAAAGTTCATAAGAAATTCGGGAATCTGAAGATCAAAAGAATTTGTGTGCGCAAAGTTTACGCAAAATGAAAGAAATTGGAGATGGGAGGGAAGGAGTCGAGCCTTAATAATTATATAAATGACAGCCTGAATATGCATCGCGTAGAAATGACATTTCTCGAAAACTGGTCATCAATCAAAATGTTCTATTTTACAAAAAAGTTTTGGAAGAGGGAGATCAGTGAAACTTTGCACGCACCAAGCTAATGCAACAATAAAGAAATTAGCGTTCAAAGTAAAGGGATCGAACCTTTATTGTCGCAAGGAAAACGAGACCATCATCATGGAGAAATGGAATCTTTTCGAGAACTATAGTCATCAAAATGCTCTGTTCTCGTAAGACCTTTATTTAATTACTAACCTTTTGCCTGGCTGGCGCCCCCGTAAAATTTTCAGTAAGGTCTCTTCTCACGCACCTACAAAAAACTCCTATGAAGAAGATAGACTTTGAAATTCATATTATATTTGCGCAGCATATACTTTTAAGTTAATGAAAACAAGCCAACATTTTGCATCTCCTAGCAGGTCATCTCTCACCCTGAGGGGCGTCCTGGACGTTTCGAGCGAAGCCCAGTTCGACCGAGCCTGGACGTTTCGAGCGGAGACGAGTTCGAGCGAGCACCTAATCGAACCGGGGATTACCCGAGCGTGATAAACAAACGCTCTTCCATTCGTCTATGGTTGTTGGCTGCGAATGTTTTTTTAACACTTCTAATAACTTGTTTCTAATTGGAGGGTGAATTCACACGTACCTCGTCGTAACGCGTTCAATCACAAAATTGAACGAGCTGAGAGCCTGTTGTAATCAGAATTTACTGGGGTTATGCGATGTAAAACGATACTACCTGCTCAGTGTTATTCTATATCAGGAAGCAAAGAGCGTACCTAACACGCTTTGCTTCCTGCTCTATACAGAAAGAAAGAAAAACCATAGAGTTGAATGAGACAGGATTTCTAAAAGCGCAGGCTCATAAATGAAAACACAGGCGTTTATGCGTAATTATGGCTATTGATGACGACAAAGCCCCTGAAAACTTACGTAAAAGGTTCCTGCAGATAATTATTTTATGAGAAAATGATGAATTACACCAATCGTAGGCTTTTCTTCATAAACTTAATAGACCGACTGCGTGAGATCCCAAAACGTAAAAAAAGCAGCAAGCGCAATCGAAATATCTATCACTTAGTGACTCAGTTAAATAAAGAAATATTTGGTTTTATTTTGACTAATATCAACGAGAAACAGAATAATTACTTCCGCCAAGGAAGTTATGTTTTCGTCGTGTTTGTATGTCTCTCTGTCTGTCTGTTTGTTTGTCTGTCTGTCACCAAGATAACTCAAAAAGTTATGAACCGATTTGGATGAAATTTTAGGGATTGTTAGGTATGTTTCGAGAAACAGATGATTAACTTTTGGTGAAGATATGTCCTTCCGTTTGTTTGTTTGTTTGTTTGTTTGTCCACCTCATTTTTCTCAATGCCATAACTCAAAAAGTTACGGATGGATTTTGATGAAATGAACATGAGTTGTCAGGTATATAACAAAGAGTTAATGACTAATTTAGGCTAATGATCCGTTGTTTGTTCGTTCGTTTGTCCCTGTTTTTGAATTTATACTTGTTAGCACAATAACTAAAACAATAATAATTGGATCTCTATGAAATTTATAGGGGTTGTTAGTAATGTTAGAAGACATAAATGATTAAATTTTGGTGCAGATCGGTTGGTTCATTTGTATGTTTGACTTATGTTTGTCATAACGTTTGTTAGCAGTATAAATCAAAAAGTTATGAACGGATCTTCAAGAAAATTGCACAAGCTGTTATTACTATCAAGAGGCAAAAACGATTAGATTTTGGAGTTTATACAAAGAAAATCATTGTTCCAGAGCCAATTTGAATATTTTGCTACCGTTGCCTCCTTTGGCGGATGTATGCGATCTCAGAGTGCTCTAGTTAAACTTGTAACACATATTTCAGAAAAATAAGTCTTCGCCGGTCGTAAAACGTAATTATAGTCATCTTTATTCGATGCATATGTGGCAAACCTGCAACTGCACAGAGTCATATTACGTTATGTAAAGAAGCATCAAATGCGCGGCCAAAAGGGAAAAAATAAATAAATGAAAAATAAAGAAAAAACTCACAAACGGAGACCATATCAATATGAAAAACGTCGGCAATCTCGAGATGCGCTCCGCTCGAAACGTCTCTTATTGAGGTTGCTCGATCTGGCATTCGCTCGAAATATTCAGTCCCCGGTCCGAGCCCCCCCCCCCCCTCCTGATGGAGTTCCTGTTCTATGCTTAATAGAAATACGGCATCCACCCTTCCTTGTTCTATGATTGTTCAGAAGAGATTTTGAATACATCTCAGCTGAGAAAATGACCATGCAGCTGAATAATTTGTGACCTTTACTGTTGGAAAATAGGATAATGAATGATGAATCTGTGACGCCCCCTCTTGCCTCAATGTTCCAAGCACTTGCTGACTTTGTCTATATGGTTAATCTAGTTCTGTTTCATAATCTTAATAACGTTTGTACACTGAGTGTTCGCTTGGTAAATCAAGTATAACTATATCCTTCTAAACACTTGATAGAATGTAGAGAAAGATGATGATAGTGGCATATCTTAATGCCACAACCTTTACAAATTAATGTTCAACTATCAAATATCACGACTAAGATTAATTAGAAATGCGCACCGGATTTCTTATGCGATAAATCTAATTATAATTATTTTTTAGCATTCGTAGACTATATATGTTAAACCAATTTGTTTGCACAAAATAAGTTGCTCGCAGTATGTCTTTTTATAAAGGGTAAACACTGACTGTCTACTAGCGTGAATCTAGAGGCTAACTGTGAATCTAGGCTCTCAGAACAAATACCTCAGGGTGCTGCGCTCCTCATAATGATGTTGGGTGCTGCTGCCAGGTAAAAAATGATATACTATTATTTATGATTATTATCATGTTATGGCTGGTACACATGCCAGTTAAAAGAAAGAGTTTCCTCAGCTAATCTTCGAACGTTTTGTTGAACCCTCGAAAATACCGCAATGAGTTCACAAAAAAGCGTTAAAATTTTAGCCGTCAGTTCAATTCACTCTTCAAACTTGGAAGGAACTTTAACTCAAATTTCTTTGCAAGTGTGTACTATTTAAATTGACACAGCCCCGCATTCGGATGCGGAGATGACGTAACGCATTCTATTGATTATCGTGGGTACAGGCCCTAATCGCATGTCTTGTAGCAGAGACTGCTACCATATTAAACTTAGAAACACCTCCACATGTATGTAGTCCATTACCATTAAAATACTACAATAAAAGCCAATTTACAAGGAAATGATCAGCGGAAGCACTTACACAATCCTGCTTCGCCTAAGGCTAATCTGTAAGTAAACTGAGATGACACATCAAGTCTAGCTGGCCTGCTTCTTAGTAGATGTGGTCGGCAACCCGGAAAGAACAAATTAAAAGTTCTTAAAAATGCATTGAGAAATTTCAGAAAGCCCTACAATATAATGTGAAATGCATAAAGTACAGTGACAGAACCAGCTAGAAACTCTAAACGTATTTTTACAAATACAGTGGAAGCAGCTTGATTATGCAAGTCGTATTTTTGCAATGAAAATTGTGTTTTTCAAGTTTTACTGCCGAAATTTTGATGTAATTAGTTTTAGAAGGTTCTCTCCTCGCTTTTTGGTGATATGCGTAGCAATATTCACTTCAACAATTCTGCTTGTAGGAAAATTAGAAAAGCTGTGTTTCTAAGTGTCCAGCTTGATTATGCAAAGGTAAAAAATAATGGTTTCTGCTGTTTCAAACGCTGTTATTTAACAAATATAGAATCAACATGGACAGAGAAATCACTAAACTAGCAGGTAACACAAACAAAACTGGCAAAACGCTCTTCATTTCACCTCAGTTGTTAACTTAGCCTAATCGGTTTTTGAGAATCTTCGGGAGACGCTTGCCGACGGATGAAGTCAGAATAAACACTTCACAAGGCTGGATCGCCCACAGGCACCCTCAACTGCATTCCAAACAGCATTAAGCTTGTTATATATAATGCGATGCATCAGCATAAATGTTTTTTCTTCTAATGATTGTTCATAAATTTTCAATGGTGTTTAAATCGGGACTGATGGGGAGGCTAAAAACCAACTATTTGTATAACGGGACTTGTGAGCTGGTGCATTATCCTGCTGATATACTAAAAAATTTTTGTACAATAAAATTTGGTCATCCAACCAGGGAACTAAGTATTGCTTAAGAAGCTGGCAGTATCCCTTGGGATCTATTTTTACCCCTTCTAGCCCTCTAAACCGTCCAATAATATCATTTCCTTTGATTCCAGTCCAGAACATTACCCCACCGCCGCCTTGCTGTCTGCGAATCGGGTTCCTATAGGGCGGCCTTACTATGCCCAACAAGACGACCATCAGCCTGGTCCATCCAGCGTGGCGTGGCATTCATCGGTGAAAACAACATTTATGAAATTCATTTCAACATATTTCTCAGCCCATTCAACACGCTTTTTCCTGTGAATTTTGCTCTGTGGCGTTTTCTTAGCCGGGTTCTTCACTTTTCCCAGGCTCCTCAGCGTCTCACACCTCGAAGTTTTTCCCATTTGCGGTGCTCCAGCTGCATCAAAAATTCTTTTGCCAGTAGAATGAGGTGTCCTATCCATCTCCCTAGCAATTTGGCCCTTATCCCCTATCGGTAAGTTTCCTCAAATAAGCTCTTTCATGTACTTTCCTACAGGCCTTGCCATTCATTACATAGCTAGAGGGCCCAGCCGTCAAAAATGATTACAAAAATTTTGTGATTGAGCTTTTTATTGTGTCGGTTCCCAGTATAAGTTTTGCTGTATTATAGGCTCTCAGCCCTGCAGGCCTGATCTTCTATTAGTTGTACTGTACAACCATACGTTTTGCGATAACAAAATATAACCCCTGCAAGATAAGGCGCGAATATCAGCTTGGTATTGATCAAGCGTTAAGTGGCACTAAGAAAATATAGTTCAGTCAAAATATTTCACTGGAAAGCACTATCGTCGTTCACGACCACTGCGCTTTCAAGAAAGCTTTGCTGCGCGTGCCACTACTAAAATAAACACTACCTAGGTTAACCTAACCTAGCCTAACCTACCCTTACCTAACCTAACCTTTCCAACCTTACCTAACCTTACCTAACGTTACGTAACGTTACCTAACGCTACCTAACCTAACCTTACCTTACCCAACCTAACCTAACTCAATCAGTGATACAGCAAGCAGCGCGGCGCACCAACTTGAACGCCGCTCACAAGCACACGATCTCCGTACACAAACACGCACACAAATCAGTTGTGAACGACGATAGCGCAGCCCACTAGAATGGGGAGAAGCAAGGCCCACATCATCAGCATACTGCGTGACCATTAATGTGACGCCCCACTCTAGCTGCGTTCAGATGGGTGGGGATGCTGTCAATGAAGATGTTGACGGGAATTGGTGAGAGTGAGCCCCCTTGTCGTATGCCATTAGTCATGCCGAACGCTGATGACGTTGCCGCTCCTCATTTCACATAGCATTTCTGAGTTTGAAATTAGTATTTCAGCATCTTAACAATATAAGAAAGTATTTGTCTCTCAAGTATACACTTAAATAGAGAATAATGGTGAACTCGGTCAAACGCAGCCTTAGCATCGATAAAGCACAAGTAAATGGGAGATCCACTGTCAATGAAATGATTTATGACCTGTTTGAGAGTGAATGTAGCCATTTCTGTTCCGTGTTCGGCTTTAAAGCCAAATTGGTTCGCTGAAGTCATCATGTACGGTGACATTCGTCTCTCAAGCACAAGTTCTACCACTTTTGAGAGAGACGTTGCCACTGCGATCGGGCGATAGTTGCACTTGTCGGTCACACATTTTACTTTGTTTTTTACTATTGGTGTTATTATGGCGCTCATCAAGTTCTCTGGGAGGAATCCCAAAGAGAAACACCCTGAGAGCAGAATTGCAAGGACTGTTACTAGTCTACGGGGGCTATATTTAAAGGCCTCAGCTGGGATACAGTCAACGCCGGATGCTTTATTGTTCTTCAATCTTTTCAGCGCCTGACAAACCTCATCTTCAGATACGGTGCATTGTTCGTTAGAGAGAGCCATATTATCAAGAATGCCATCAACGTTACCTTCATGATTATTATAGGCAAAGCAGTTCATAATTCCAGCATAATGGGCTTTCCAAAATTGCGCAATATTATATTTCCCAGTCACTCCATTCACTGACTGCGAAACGATGTGGACGTTAGGTTTAAGATTTTTTATATTTTTCCAAAATTCAATGGATGTATTTTGCGTCAGCTTGCTAGATAGCTGTTGCGTTCTAATCTTATTATCACGTCTACGCACTTGCTTGAGCGCAATACGACACAGATTGTGCAGCCTATTCTTTTCCTGCCATATATGACCTGAGCGCGGCCTACCTGCGTCCCTCCGCGAGTAATACGCCAGTCTGCTGGCAGTGTGAAGTTCGCGGACACAGTCATTCCATCCTGGGACATTTGCCTTTGTTTTTCATGCGTCATGTACGAAATATACGTCACCCAGATTCGAGAATGGCAACTTGTATGTCCGACAAGAGTTGGCTTAGTCCCGCTTCAGTAGTTGCATCAATTTCATTGACAGCGTCCTCCAGGCAATGATTCAAGCAGTCCTTATAAGCACTAACAAGATTAATATCACTAAATCGCCCTTTAACATGTTCACCATTGTTACGTCTTTGTTGAACCTGTACTGGAATTCTACTTATATTAAAATTACAGTAAAAGGGCAAGTGGTCAGTGGCGAATACTCTCCTAATTTACAGTTAGTAACAATATGAAATAAGTTCATTGAAATAGGTACGTGGTCAGGCCAGCTCACCTGTCTCTACCATTAATATGGGTAAACGTGTTAGACGGAAGCAAAAAAGCATCTGCGAACGTAACACTATACTCCAGGAACATGTCGCGCAGTCTGCTATACATAGTTGTGCCAGGTGAAGCATTGAAATCTCTTATGACGCAGAGCTGCGATGCTGTTGTGGTAGCCATCACCCCTTCCGTTAGCCTATACACTGCAGTTGTTGATCGACTCCGTAGGATGAATCAGGAAAATACACGTTCAGGAACATAATTGAACTTCCCGGAGCCTCATACGTGAGCCCTATAATTCTCCTATCGTATTTACAGACTTTCACGTACTTGGCAATTCTGTCTGACCATATAAATTAAAGCCCGCCCTTAGGCCTGCCGGCAAGGAGCTCTTGTGAGCTATCCATGCCGCTTATCGAGTATGAGCCATAAGGCTTAATGGACAAAGGAAAATCATGGTCGAATAACCAAGTTTCCCGGAGAAAAAGAATATCTACTTCAAGTCTGCCGCAACAGCACTAACATTTCTGTATCCTCGACAGTTAAATGTGCAAACACGTAAACTTCTATCATCGTTATCCGTTTCGTAGCTTCTAGGGTTAGGTAATGAATCTATGTACCGTTTGGCTATGTCAGTAAGCGAATCTGTTTATCCTGTTTTGATCAGTTAAGAAGGCGACGACGTGAAAACAATTGAGGCAGCTTCCTGTTTCAGAAGATCTCAGTCACAAGAGTGCCCGACACTTCCTACGCAACACGTGGATCTCACGTAGCTGCAGGTACGAGGAAGTGCGCACATATTCAATCGTAAGAGCAAGGTAACTTTGGCAGCAACCTTGCCGTGCCTTGGTTACTTTAATGACAGGGTGCCGTTCACTTTAAGCTTGTTCGCAGGAGTAGAATAAATCACCTGCAGACTAAAATTGATATTTAGTGTTTTTTTTAATCTTATATACCGACTTTCATTGCGTGATCACTGAAAAGTAAAAGAATGGTCAATGGTTTTTGTAAACAAACACGTGAGGAAGTGTTTTATGTAAGCAATGGTGGTCTTTAAATTTAATATGGAAAAGGTACACAATATATATATTTTTATAAATTTTAATTCATTTTGAAGTCAATGTATGGGTGAACTAGCAAGTTGGACGCTTTTTGGACATTGAATAGGCTGCAAGCTAATGAAATTTGAATTTTATTTTAAAAATTAATATAACAAACAACGACAATAATTTTATCTAATTTATCCTTAAATATAAGAAAATGTCATAAATTTGTATTTCAAAGTTTGAATTCTTGCTCGTTCAACGCCTGGAATAATTCTTTTATCACGCTTCATCTTTTCTGGAGAGGAGTCATGTTGTTGTCGTGATCACAGAGCAATAAAATCAAGTCAAAAACTGGTCACAAGAACTGACGAATCAACCGGAATCATCAGCATGGTAGGCTAGCGACAATTAAGAGACGCCCTTAACAGGAAAACGAGTGATTATAGTATGTTATAGGTACAGTATGACCTAGGCATTATGCGAGTGTATTCTGTCTGTCCGTCACGCGCGCGGTGATGAGTGTGGTGTGTATAACATAATGACTATACATTTAAAGGGTATCAAATTGCTCTTTTTTTTCGATGATTCTTCATTCAGTGAACGATTGTGCGACGTTGAGTCTACGAGCTATAAATGAGGGCTCATACGATAGTCGAATGAACGTGTTTCCCCAGCTCCGCGTCCGAAAGCGTTGCTGTGACGATTTGCTCAGCACTAGAGTATAAAACTTTCTTAGTTATAATTTACTAAGAGTTAGAAGATATATACTGTATTTTACCGTATAATTTATATATCAACGCTAAATTACTTGACTTGAAGGCTAATATTTTTAATGTTTTTGGTAGAGTCACAGTTGTGACGTCATTTGTACGATTGCCGCACACTACCTATATGTTTACAAATGAGCTTTAATATCAGCTTCAGGAACATTAATACAGTAAACTTGCGTTACATAAGGAGCGTAAAATACCATACAAGCGTTAGTACTGTATCATTTCAATATAATAAATTTTTCTTCAAGCTGTCGTAAAACTTGATGCACCGTAGATATTTTATGCTCCATATACGACCCACTCAAACATACGTAGTATTGTAGTCTTCGCGAACATCATTGCTTCGATGAACGAGTCATGTTGTACGAGTCACGAAACACACGTAGAGAAATCATTAGCTAATATGACCAAATGATTCACCCAAATATGTATGGATGGGAGAAAAAAAAATCAGTTATAAATAAAGCGAACGCAGAGGATATTCTACTTAATGCGCCTATGTGCCTGATAATTCAAGCAGAAACAGCATTTATTTTTCCAGTGCAAGGAGATTTGGTTTGTTATAATGAGTACTATGTTTAGAATGAAAAAATCATTGCTTCTCTTGAGTAAATATGTCAGGTTGAACCGTTCGTTTGTTCACGCTTATTATAAGTATTATGTTTACACCACTGAGATCTGCACAAACAATGGACAGGTTTTCAGTTCTTCATTCCATCACAGATTATTTTATAAAATGAGCTTGTGACAGAAAGGCATTCAGAGCAAGAATTAAGTTGCATGTGTCGGTACTATGAAACACACCTGAGCATCTAGCCAAAGGCTCTACGCAACATCGTACAACAAACTTGCCCCTGTTGTTTTTTTTTTGCTAGTATTGAAAACAAAAGAGTACTTCCACGCGTTGGAGAAATAAATGATATCATAACGTGCATGTCATTTACTCGTGTAAAATATAACTAGATATTTCCCACTGTGTGGAAGAAGCACACGCTATATTTAAGATCTACAAGCTTGAGCACGGCGCCGTCTTCCCAATGGTCCTATTGTGAGCAGAAACGGTTGTTCCGTTTTTGGGGCGTCATCTTCGGCATCGCCCTTCCCGCCGACGATAGTGCGGCCCACACCCGCGCCGCTGAGGCCATTGCGCCGTACAGGAAGGAAGAAAGAAAGGCAACGAAACAGTTAGAGCACAGCATGGGAATACCCAGGTACTCGAAGGTGGGCCCTTGCAGCTATTTGCGGCCTCTCATACATGAGTAAATGTAATTGAGAAGTTTGGGGCTGCTGCCTTTTTACTATTATATTGTAACAGGGTCGCAGTTGGCTGCCAAGGTGTCTTAGAAAGGCGCTGAGCTCTGTACGTAGAGGGTCTACAGAGGTTCCTACCTTTTCCCATGGTAGGCACCTCAACAAACTTTCAACAAATTCTCACACATCTTCTGCAAAATTAATAGTTCTTATGATAAAACAGAGTGAAAGTTGTACTAACTTTGTGCAACAACTTTATCTAAACTTGTTTTTCAACAACTCGGAAATAATACTGTATAACCCAAGATTGCGCCTGGGAACCCCGGGGTTAGGCAGTTCAGTCAATGATGATGGACAGAACCCCGTAGAGAACAAGCGTCAATTTTACTATGCGCTGCAGACTGCAGACGTCTCCAGCCATCGATTTACTGACGGCGTAAGGATATTATTCTAAGCAACGGCAGGATTTATTTAGTAGGTACAGGATGCTGTTGCCTCTGGCTCATATCATGCCCTCTTATTAAAGCCGCTATTGTGAGGCATATACAGTACCTATATATCTGAGGCACGAATTAGTGCTTGTGGGTGTCCCATTTGGCGTGTGTGGTCAAGTTGCACCCTATTCTTTCCCCTGTGGTTCAGTCACTGCCCCTTTCTGAAGGCTTTGCTATCGGTACTCCTAACCCAAGTCTAGTCAGCTTCATGGTTAAAGGCACTGAGGCCCTTTCAGTGGTGCCACTAATGATGTATGTATATTTTTGGGGCTCCCATCGCAATTTTTCTTAAGTACAGTAGAGCTCCAGAAATAAAGACTTTCCGAAACGGAGAAATTCCCTAAAATGGAGACTTTCCGAAATGTAAGAAATCCAGAAATGTAGCCAGTAGAGAACTGTGGCAATCAGTAGAAGCTCTGTTGCGTGCCTAGAAGATTGGTGTAGTAAAACTCATTTGGTAGCGTATACTAGAGCGTAATTTCACGATATGCTACTGCTCTAGCTAAGGGAAACACTTCATGAATGTAAGGAAAACAAATATGTCGTAGAACTTGTTATTTTAAAAGTGATGATAAATATAATCACATTCATTTATTATCCAAATACAGTGGATACCATTAACGAGGTTTTCTTTTGCCTTAACTCTAGAAGTTCGTAAACATAGCAGCCTAAAGAGAAGGAGAACCGGTCGGCGGTGAGAGATGAATTTGAGAATCCCTCTCCGTACTTTTCCCTGCCCCTCGGTGCCGGAGGGGATTGCGCCCGAGACTCGAATCTAAGCCTGCTAGGGTGCAATGCAGAAACGCAGTCACTTCACCAAAGAAAGCTGGCGATTGTCTATGAAACGGAGCCAACATGTATGCGTTCTAGAAGCTTCGTTGTAGTTTTAAGCTGAAAAATGAGTGGCATTTGGCAGTAAATCTTATAAAAACTAGAGCACTCTGAGAGCACATGTTTCGGCCAAGCAAGGCAAGGGTTACGAAAAGTTCAAATGGTCCTAAAACCATGAGTTTCTTTGTTTCAACATGAAAATCTAATCTTCTGTGCCTTTTAACAGGGTTAACATCTTCAGTAAGTTTTAATTTTTTGAGTTATGCTGTTGACAAACATTCTGACAAACATTAGTCGAACTCACAAACGAACCAACCAATCATCACCAAAATTCAGTTATCTATGTCTTTTAACATTACGAACAACTGCTAGGAATTTCATAAAGATCCATTTTTAACTTTTTGAATTATTGTGCTAACAAGCATAAAATTAAAAACAGTGACAAGCGAATGAATAAACAAACCATTACAAAAAATTGGTCATTTACTCGTAGTGATATATGTACCTAACAACTCATGTAAATTTCATAACAATTCGTCAATAAATTATTGAGTTATGGCATTGAGAAAAATGAGGCAGACAAATAAACAAACTAAAGCACTCTGAGAGCGCATACCACCGCCAAGCGAGGCAACGGTAGCAAAAAATTCAAATTGGCTCTGAAACCATAATTTTCTTTGTATGAACTGCAAAATTTAATCATAAGTGACTTTTGATAGTAGTAACGGCTTGTGAAATTTTCTTGAAGATCCGTTCATAACTTTTTGAATTATACTGCTAACCAACGTTATGACAAACATAAGTCAAACATACAAACGAACAAACCGATCTGCACCAAAATTTAATCATTTATGTCTTTTAACATTACTAACAACCCCTGGAAAATTTCACAAAGATCAATTCATTATTTTGTGAGTTATTGTGCTAACAAGCATAAAATTAAAAACAATGACAAACGAGCGAACGAACAAACAAACAGATCATTACCAAAATTTGGTCCATTACTCTTTGTTATATACCTAACAACTCATGTTAATTTAAAAAATTCATCCATAACTTATTGAGTTTTGGCATTGAGAAAAATGAGGCAAACAAACAAACAAACAAACAAACAAACAAACAAACAAACAAACAAACAAACAAACAAACAAACAAACAAACAAACAAACAAACAAACAAACAAACA
>LQNS02276498.1:10080194-10091893 GCA_001587735.2 Parhyale hawaiensis
TCAGTTCCACACCGCCAGAAGACTTGGTACATGACAGCACGGCCATGAAGATTGTACTACGACGATTGTTTATCTGTACCTTGCCTTTGTCAACGACTGTATATTGTCACTAATATAATTAATAATATAGCGCAAACTTTCATTCACCTTGTCCGTTCGTTCTCACACCCTGAGTGACTGCTTTCAAGAGCAGCATCACTACAGCTGCATGTCGTGGCTAAAATCAGTTGTCTGCTGCTTTTGTTCCGGAGCTGACGCATGTGTGATGACGTCAGAGTCACGTGGTCACGTGTCAAGAGGTTAGAATTAGGGGAAATTTCAATTAGTTTGTTTTGGCTACATAAAAAACCATTATAAATGATGCAACAATAATAAACCTTATATATGTAGTAGCTATCAGGGAGCAAAAATAATGTTATTTTTACTCCCTAATAGCCATTGTCTGTCAAATAGGTGCGAGTATAGCAGTTTGTCATGATAGCCTACCACTTATTCAAAGGAGGGACAGGAAATTATTTCCACTTTTAACTAGAACACTAAGTGCCCATATCTGTCCCAAGCAAAGCAATGTTAACGAAAAATTCAAATTAGTTCTGAAACTAGGATTTCCTTCCTATCATCATTAAAATTCGGCCATTTGTGCCTCTTGACAGTAATAATAGTTTCTGTAATTTTCTTGAAGATCCAGCTGTAACTTTTTGAGTTATGTTCTGACAAACATTTTGACGAACATCAGTCAAACACCCAAACAGATTGACCAGTCATCACCAAAATATGTTATTTTGTGTTTTTCATACTTCTAACTATTCATGCAAATTTTATAAAGATCCTTGCATAACTTTCTGAGTTATGTTGCTGACAGACATTCTGACAAGCATTTATCAAACACATACGAACAAACCGATCGTCACCAAAATTAGATCATTACTATCTTTCAACACTTTTAACAATTCATGTAAATTTCATGAAAATCTATTCGTAACTTTTTGAGTCATGTTACTGACAGATATAACATCAAAATAGAGACAAAGAAGCGTACAAACAGTTCACAAGGATTTGGCTATTTACTCTTAGTAAGATAACTGACAATTCGTTCAAATTTCATAGATATCTGCCCATAACTTTTTGAGTTTTGGTATCAAGAAAAGAGGCTGACAAACAAACATATAAACAAACAAACAAACAAACGATTGAGCCGATCTTCACTAAAATTTAATCATCTGTTTTTTTTTAAATACCTAATAGTCCCTGCTTATTTCGTATGGAGCCGTTCATAATATTTTGAGTTACCTTGGGGTGGCAAGTAAAGAGACTGGCAAATACACAAACAGACAGTCAATAGACAAACTCAACAAAAACATAATCTCCTTGGCGGGTAGTTAAACTGAAAAGAAAGTAATATATTATTTACTGTGCTTTCTTTGATAACGTCTAAGGACCCTCTCCAATATTAGTTTTCATTAGATTTATCCCTTAATGAGTAAATTACCCGTTCATAAATAATAACTAGCTCTGTTATGAACGCCTTCGATTCGGATTTCAAAGCATGACTTTCGTCCCGGTGATGAGTTCAGGACCTGCCCTTAGACGGCTACTCTTGAAACTTCTAGAACTAATCTTGCTTTGTAATGGGGAAATTTTTACTGGGTCAAAAAAATCACGTTGCTTGTAACACTTGCAGTACGATTCAAAGTGGCAAAGTCAAAGCTCCTATTTGAAATTTCGGATAAGTTAAGCCGATAAAGCTTAATTTCGGTACCCGATCGAAAGCGCCAATTGCCAGTGAGACCTTCGAAAATTCAATGCTGCTTCGTAAAATGGAGCTTTCATCTACATAGCTCAACGCAGTCGGATTGCTTGTTCGAAGCACTTCGACTCCGTTGAGCTGGCCGATGCATTTAATGTAATGCGATTCAAAATGACGGTGACAACGCTAGTGTCTGAAGTCCCGGCTGCGCTATCGTCGTTCACGACGGATTTGTGTGCGTGTTTGTGTACGCAGATCGTGTACGTGTGAGCGGCGTTCAAGTTAGTGCACCGCGCTGCTCGCTGTATCGCTGATTAAGTTAGGTTAGGTTTAGGTAAGGTAAGGTTAGGTTTGGTAACGTTAGGTAACGTTATGTAAGGTTAGGTAAGGTTAGAAAGGTTAGGTTGGGTAAGGTTAGGTTAGGTTACAACGTTAGGTAAGGAAGTTAGGGTAGGTTAGGTAGGGATAGGTTGGGGTAGGTTAGGTAGGGATAGGTTAGGCTAGGTTAGGTTAGCCTAGGTAGTATTTATTTAAGTGGTGGCGCGCGCAGCAAAGCTTACTTGAACGCGCAATTATCGTGAACGACGAGAGTGTTAACAGGCCAATTGAACACGTCCAGTCGAAGATAGACCAGATTGCTTCAACCCTCAGGAGCTGGATTTTTATCTTGGGATTTCATTGTAAAAAAATATCCACGCTTACGAAGGCAAGATACGAATTATAAAGAAGTCCTTACAGTTAAAGTAGAGGCTAATCTAAAGTTCACGAGCAGATAATTAGGTCAGCAATTCATTGTAACTCACACCAGAAAGAATTAAATCTTTTAATTACTACAGAAGCCCTCAAAACTTATTTAATTAATGATTCTCCAAAATATGACTGACATTCAAAGCCACCAAAGATGTTCAGTCTGCAAATCTTACAACTATATATACGTTCATGGTACAGTAGGGATTTTTTTTTTAAAGAATTATCACTGAGTTGAAACGTAGATTCTTGACAATAGTACTTAACGGATAAGACAGTTGTTAGTTCTAAATCAAAATCCAATACCTGTTCCAAAGCAAGGACAACACCTAATTAAAGAAGATCCTGCTCTGTATTTTTTTTCTTCAAAACCCGGGGATTGTTTCGAGGCAAAGCAGTCAGAGCAGCGGCCGCATTCTCGTTAAGTAAATGAAATTCACCCATGTATTGTCGACAGAAGGAGGGAGGGGCAAACCAACTAAATAATGAACCCACTCATGTTATTAGCTTGGGAAGAAAGTATTGCCGTTTCTTCGAAAAGTTGAGATCTGGTATTTGTAATGTAATAAATATATGTAGTTACACATAATAAATTTACCACGTAACCCTTGCAGTGGGCACATCTTTCCAACAACCGGAATCACAAGATGTACTCGTTTCCTACACGTTAGCTTAGGTGACGTGGATTGAGAGGTTAAACCCTGGTTAAACTAAACATTTTAAGCATGACGGCACCTATGTAGTTATCTAATCTTTGATAGAGGTCAGCACAGTGTAGGAAGATTGGGTGAGTGAATGTTGGAGCTTTGTTAACAGGGCCAGATTGATAAGGGGGCTTTGAGGGCAACTGCCCCGAGCCCCCAGAAGAGAGGCTTCCTTTTATAAAAGTAAAAAAGACAAATATTAAAAAAAACATTTATTATTCTTAATATCTATGGGTATATCTATGGTAGTAGTTTTCGAAAGGAAAATATTTTCAATGGACTACAAGCTCCACTTCGTAATAGGTACATAAAAACTTAATATGTGCAATGTGCATGTTAAAATTCGCCGAGGAGGTCATGATTTGTGGGAGTTTTTCTGTCTGTGTTTCTGTCTGCATATCATCAAGATAACTCAAAACGCTTTGCACGGATCTCCATGGAATTTACAGGGCCCCCTTGTCGTATATCCGCTACTGCTTTTCCACCGATACGGAACCATGAAGGTATAAAGGACTTTATAACTTCATGTACGGAACCAATGATTCACCAACATGCGTCGAGATATGGGAATTTATACATTGCAAAGATATATTGGGCCTATTGGATAATTCTTGGGGAACGCCTTATGGAAAAGCACAACAAATCATACTGTCAGTTTAATTTATGCATTCTTTTCCAAAGAGGTTAAATATCTTTAAATTGGTTAGATATCTGTGGGAAGGCAAAACACTGAGACTAATGATATTGAGCGAATAACAACTTCCAGTGTAGATTCAACATTTAGCAAGTTCCTATTGGCAACAACGAAGCGTTGAAATAATTTGGCAATATAGAAGCACTGAGAGCGTGTACCTCCTCCAATCAAGGTGGTATTAACGAAAAATTTAAATTGGTATTGAAACAACGATTTTTTATCTTCACGATGATGATCGAAGGACAGTGTTTCTTTTCTGTGAAATTTCAGCAGGCTCCAGTTAGTCCTTGTAATTTCTTGAAGATCCGTCCATTAATTTTTAAAATTATCTTTCTGTGTGACAACACACAGAAAGATAGACAAACACACAAAGAGACAGGCAAACTCTAACAAAAACATAACATGAGTACTTGCATATTAGAGGACAATGCATATTATATGACAAAGACATATCTGATCGATATTCGTTTAACTTTCACCCTTGAATGAAGCCCCAGAAAATTTTACAGGGCAGCTCATTCATTATCGTTCACTTTGTATACTAATGTTTCAAACTTTAAGTCAAAATTAATTGTCCCACTGATGTTGAGCATAATGCTCAATGCCTAATTAGTATTAGCATTAGTGTACGAAGCTTCCAATGTCATGTATAAGTAGGATATGCTACTGCTTCGTTTGTTCACAACATTGGATCGCCTTTCCAATTATAAATAGAGGGTCAATGTTGATATTTGTCCGACCTAGCGCCCAGCTTCAATGCTTGTGCCAGCTTCCCTCCTGGAGTACAGGCTTGGGTCTGGGCCTCGCAAATGGTTGATCGCGTACATTCCCTGAATAAATTATCATACGCAGCCATATCTTTTTCGTACCTTATCTGCATATTTCGCACACATGTGGATAGAAACTGAATAATAACTACTACTACTAGGTTATAAGTTACGATAGTTTTAAGTTTCTATCCAGATAGCGCAAAAGCTTTGGAATAGATACCAGGAATATCAGGCGGCGTCTAGTAATTTGTCCCAGGACCGTACCAAGCGGACCAACTGGGCGATCTACAGAAGGGCTTGCCAATGATGGCACGTGGGCGCGGGGTTTCGCCCTACGGAAACTGACGGGTCCGTTAGAAAATAATGGTTGCATTCACTTCCCCGTTAGTGTACGGGCGGCTGCATTGCTAGCACGCATCCAGATGCCGCCGATAGGTAGCTGCTCCAAGTTCTCCAAAGCACCATAAAATTAATGGAATAAAGTCTACGTAGTTGCAGTCCCTAAAGCAGTGACACTTCGGCCTTAAAAATTTGTTCATATTTATACATGCAATGATATCTGGAGGTCAGGCCTAAACTGTTGTATTTCTAATGAGTTTCTTTTATCAGCCAAATAAAAACACAATAACGTTGTGCTTGCGTTTATTCGTAACTCATTTAAATTACCGGTAATACAATTATTGCCGCCCGTATCGCTGTGACCCTATGGACAACACAACATTATCAAGTAAGTTTCTTGCAAAAATACATACATACCGCTCGGCCTCAGATGCTCTATTCGAAACACGTGAAGCTGGCAGTTGGTCACGGCTCTGACGACATGAGGGCTGGTCAGAGACGTTCAAATAATTTCGTTTAGTAAATGGGTGCCTTACAAATGAGTCGAAAAGGAGACCAAAGTCTGTCATTCGTTAGGATCAATTGCATGTTGGTCTTAAAGAATATTCGAGAAAATGGTTTAAAAATTTAATCAAGGCTCTAGGCATCTTCTACAACTGATCAGCAACACTTGGAGAAAATAATGAAAGTCTGAAATATTAAAGTTATATTTACAAGAACTTAGTGAAATTTAAATCAACAGAGGACTTGCAGTGCGCTTCATGTTGTATTCTCGGTACGGGAGAGCACAGTTTTTACCGTTTCTCTCATAGACGGGCTTCTTCTAACACTTGAAACACGAGTCTTGAAGTGGCGAGGCATACGTTCCTTTACGAAACCTCGTACGAATCAAACCTACTGTGCTTAGCTCAACTCGACTTTGCCGATCAATCGATGATACCTTATATTTCTCTTCTGGCAGTCGTTGATACCTAACATTTCTCTTCTTGCAGTCGTTGATACCTTATATTTCTCTTCTTGCAGTCGTTGATACCTTATATTCCTCTTCTTGCAGTCGTTGATACCTTATATTCCTCTTCTTGCAGTCGTTGATACCTTATATTCCTCTTCTTGCAGTCGTTGATACCTTATATTTCTCTTCTTGCAGTCGTTGATATCTTATATTTCTCTTCTTGCAGTCGCTGATACCTAACATTTCTCTTCTTGGGTCAAAGAACTTCCCTCTCCTCTCCTTACTTAATTCCCGAAGTTGCCTTGGAATCACTTCACAGTTACTCGTAGCCGACCGTAGCGGCGTGGGACGCTTTAGTTCAAGGAAACGACCTTGACCTTGAATAATTGTTGCTGGCCAGCGGATCCGAGCTTCAAGATACGAGGTAATATGTAGGTAAATATTGTACACAAGCTTAGTTACGGTGGTGCCGGCTTGGCAAGTGGTGTGTGTCGCTCCCTCCTAAGCTCGCAGACGTTACTGACCCATGACATGGATCTTAACGCTGCTCGCGATTCATGGCTGATAAAAGCATTGAAATGACTTATTTATTTATTGAACATATGTTTCTCTACAGGCGGGAGGTGTTCTTGGGTTATTATATTACAGCTTACAGTAGAAATTGTGTGTACATTAATTTGTTAGAAATATTACAGCTATATACTGTATTCACCACCTAATCGACATGGCTCAGTGCCATCACATACCAAATGAGTTAACTGGACTGGCTCCGGTATAGAGCTACCTAAGAATCACGTACCCTCGCGCGAGAAGCAAAATAAGATATAATTGTTTCTACTAATATTAACATTACTGCTTGTTCACTTAAAGTAAGGATTTACCTTTTACGTCATTAACGAAGGGCTCCTTTCTAGATGTACCCTTAATACTATTTCACCTGATTGCCTAAATACTATTACATACAATTACATCCAATAGGTATGGCGGTACTTACAGCATAACCTACAGTACAAACATGTAAATTTGAAATTATGTATTTATATCTCATAATATGACAGCTTTCATCAAGTGGATTATTATTTCCATGTAAATATAAGGAATTTGGTTAATTCAAACATCTGTGTATATATCTTGAATATTCATTCTAGCCTATCCGTACAAAATAATGGTATTTCTAAAAACAGAAACATGAAGAAACGGGGAAATGTTGAGGCATTATTTTTCAGCCGTCAATTACAGACAGCGCTGGCCAGTATCATTACCTCTGCCAAGGAGGTTATTTTTTCGTCGGATTTGTCTGTCTGTGAATCTCTTTGGCTGTCAGTTATCAAGATAACTCAAAAAGTTATGAACCTATTTGGTTGAAATTCATAGGGATTGTTAAGTATGTTGGGAGGAACAGATGATTACCTTTTGGTAAAGATTCGTCCACCGTTTGATTGATTGTTTGTCTGCCTCATTTTTGTCAATGCCATAACTCAAACAGTTATGGATGAATTTTGATGAAATTTACACGAGTTGTTAGGTTAAAGAGTAAATGACGAAATTTTTGTGATGATCTGGTCGTTCGATCGTTCGTGTGTTTGTTGCTATGTTTGATTTCGTGCTTGTTAGCGCAATACCTCAAAAAGTTCGAAATGGATCTTCATGAAATTTACAGCAGTTGTTAGTAATGCTAAATGACATGAATGATTAAATTTTTGGTGCAGATCAGTTCGTTCGTTTTTTTTATTTATATCTGTCATAATATTTATTAGCAGCATAACTCAAAAAGTTAAGGGCGGATCTTCAAGAAAATTGCAGAAGGTGTTGATACTATCGATTGGCACAAATGATTAGATTTTTAATTTGATGCAAAGAATATCATAGTTTTAGCGCCATTTTTTTTAACTTTTCGTTGCCGTAGCTAAGCTTGGCATAGGTATGCGCTCTCAGAGTACTCTAGTTTTATATTATTTGGCACTTTTCAAGAATTGCGCGACACTTCGCTTTTTTGATGCATTTGAGGCTACAGTCTCACACGGTGGGACGAAGGACATGGGAGCAGTGCTGAGCCTATCGAATGTTTCCCCGCTTAAGAGTGTGTGGAGGGGGGGGGGCAGCAGGACGCCCAACACATGGCAATCATAAGACCACACGCTTAACAGGCTCTGGAAGAGGTTGGCTGCGCTAATCCCTAATGAGAGCTGCTTGAAAGGTGTGGCTTCCGTTAAAAAAAAAAAAAAAGAAAACGCTAGCAAATATCTTTGGGAGTAAGATAGAGGGAACTAGAACGATTCGTGGCGTAAGACCATTGCCCGGAGGAGGGTTAAATTTCAACGCCGTTATTTCTGATATCCAGCTTTCTCTAGTTTTGGCATTTTTCAACCCACCATTCAACCCATAAGACTCCCTGCAAAAAATTACGAGCATTGCTCAACTCCTTCTCCCTCTTTCTGGGTATACAGAAAAATACTCATACTTAAATCTTCAACGCAAATATGATCACGGATCTTCGCTTCGCTCCTGGGTGATAATTACCGTCTTCGCTTCGCCAGCGAGTGATAATAACCTCATAGGAACTATCCAAGTTGAGGGGCATCTTCTTTTAGGATAATTCTGCATAAGGGGACCGGTGCAGCCGACTCTTGATGGAACAGAGCTTGCAGTCACAAAGTTCTGGACCGAGTTGGTCTCTCGCGGGACATTGGTCTGCAGACCCCAGCTGGAGTCTACTAGCTTGTTCGTAAGTATACAGTCTCCAGTGGATCGTGCTACTATTTGCCGATGTATTAGCGTCTCAGGTTCAAAATCTCTGGAGTCCGTACTATGTAGCCGCCACCACCGATTTCCAATGACGAATGTAAAGTAGATACCTTCATTATAGAGCGGAATTAATAATTTATGTATATGAAATACCCTCATGTGACCAGTATTTAAGGCTGCAACTTCATGTAGAGCTTATGACTTGGTGCAGTCCAAGTGTTTTGTTAAAGAAACGCGTGCTAAGATATGAACGCGATGTGCGGCCGCAACCGAATGTGTATGCCGTGGCTAGAGTAAAATTTGTAGGTCCTCACCAAGCAGTAAATATTCTTTATTTGTTGCTGATGTTGACGTTCTATTGTAGTTATGCTGTCTATGTTGTTCGAAATAGCTTGTGTATGAAGATGCGGAGAACAATGTTGGATTTCCGGCGCAAAAATCGGCACCGCCCGGCCCATATATTTATTTTCTACCTCACTCTGCTTTTCCAAGGATTATTTTTTGAAATTGCTGGGCCGATTTTGAATATTCTTGAGCCAATTAAGACATGCGTCTCGTTAGCTCGTACTTGCGTGCTTATAGGACAGTGGATAGCAGAAATATATTTTTTTTTAGTGGCACCTTGTTATTTTTAACGAACGGATGAATCTAAGACATTGACTGAGAAGAGCCTCTTCTATTGACTAAATAAATGAAATCGATTGTTTGTAATAGTGACTAGTACTGTCAAGACCTGCTCACCCTGTTCTGCATGTAGTTGCTGTTAGTTTAACAATAATGTGATTAACGTTATTCCCAACAGCCTACGTTGTTCCGAATTCTGTATTTTCACGTAACATCGCTTCTACCCAAACCTTACAGTTCCCTATCACGGGCAGACAGGAAGTCATAACAACTTTTTAGCAGAAAACATTGTGATCATTTTTTTTTTGCGCCATTACCATCTTCCAATGCCACCAAGCAGCACAAATGAGGTACAGTTGCTTACCTATAGGGCCTATTTCTGTGGCCATTTCCGTGTTCAGAATAATTGGTATAATGAGCGCTGAAAAATACAAGAATGGCCGAAAAACTATGAGAATCTCGTCAAAAACGAATACATCCTTTATGTGGCTACAAAAAACCTTTCGTGTAGTCGTTAAAGTTTTCATGCCAGACGTGTACTGAGAATTGAAGTATTTGGGTGAAAAATCATTGTCACAATGTTTGCACTTCTCTACCTAACGTAGAAATATAACTTTGTATTATACAAACGACTCATATGATCGCCAACAATGGATAAATGAAGTTTATTCCATCGCAAACAACTCCATGGTCTTGCCAGGCTTAAATAATCTGCGAATAATTATTTTACAGGAGAATCATTCAAATTACGTTTAAAGTGTCTTGCTATTGCAGTTTGCGGACGCCGTGCGGTAGTTACGGTAATATATAACCGCACGATTTGAAGGAAATTGGCAATATCCAACAGATGTCTTAGTTGTTCATTGCAATTTCTTGTAATGCGATCGTTGGTCTAAAGACAAATGTTTCAGCGTTCTTTATTAACGTACGTTAGTATTTTACTCTTCGCTCACTGCGAATTTGTTTAGCCTTAGAGTTATATTTCTATTACAGCACCCACTAATGGAATCAATCTAAATTTCCGTGTGCAATAACCCTGTTGTGACTGTTATCGACGTTTGTGTCTGGGAATATTTAGAAGGTTTTTCAGGCCCGATACCGATGCGCGAGGAAGAGCTGTAGATCGCTGCAGTAGCGATGCCGCGAGGCACCGTCAATGTTAGCAATTGGTTGCCGCCATTCGTCGACAAAAACTGTCTATGGTTCTGTTTTAATATCGAGCTTCGAGTCTCAAGGTTAACATGTTTCTGCATAGGGCCAACAACGCTGCGTCTTAAACGCAATGTGGCCTAAAATAAACTAAAATCCCTCGTAGGGAAGCACAGAAACATTCAGCTTCCTCCCCAGCCAGTCCCTGAACAGAATGCCGTAGATTTCTTTAACAAGTTGGGACATTAAAATAAGCTCATGACGCGAATTCTTGACAAGCCTAGGTAAGGAAATTCAGCATTCGATTTATTAAAAATAAGCTCATGAAACGAGACCCCCACATGAGGAAATTCAGCGAGGGTTTTATCATTATTTCCTCCACTAAGAGGTTATGTTTTATCTGAGTTTATCTCTTTGTTAGTGTGTCTGCCACTAAGACAATTAAAAAGTTATGGTCGGATCTTCATGAAATTTGCAGGGATTGCTCCGTGCATTAGAAGGAACAGATGATTAACTTTTGGCGAATATCTCTGTTTGTATAATCGTTCTTTTTTCTTCCTGGCAACATGACTCAAAAAGTTGCTGACGGATCTCCATGCTATTTTCAGGAAATGGTTTAGTAGTGTTGCAAGGAGGCATTAACCAACTTTTAGTGATAATCTGTTTTCTTCCGCTTGTGCGTCTGTTTTTCGATTTTTGTAGAACATAACAGAGAGAGTTAGGGATGGATCAAGAAATTTACTGAAATTTACTGAAAGGGTGGGATGTTACGAGGAAAAGTTGAATAAATTTTGGTGATATTCAAAATGAAATCTTGGTTTCAGGACCGATGTAAATTTTTTGTTAACACTGAGTAGCTTGGCGGAGGTATGCGCTCTGAGAGTGCTTCTCCTGTTGCTACTATCACTATTTTCCGTTTTTTTGGATAACTAGTGGCAACTAAAAATTCTGAAATGGTTTACATTTAAAATTTTGGAAAAATATATTAAGTTGGTATGTAAGTATCCATTACTATGTAGTTGTAGTCAAATGATCTAAATCACATTGATAATTCGTGACAGCAGATAAAGACAAGTTTCCAGGAGGAATATCAGCTGAAGGCTCAACTCATGATAAAAGTGTAACAACAATGAAATGCAGGGAAACTCGAATTAACAAATTTCTAGGAGGAATATCAGCTGAAGGCTCAACTCATGATAAAAGTGTAACAACAATGAAATGCAGGGAA
>LQNS02276498.1:10099479-10110522 GCA_001587735.2 Parhyale hawaiensis
GAGCCTCTGTTGCGCAACGTATAAACAGCACGGCACTTGTGGGGCCACACACGCACGCACACGCACCGCGCGTACATGTCACCATCACTTACCATCACCGAGAATGTCCAGGGTTCAGACTAGTGCCACCGGCACGCGTTTTAAATTGTCAAAGATTTTTGTCTCGGTTTGTCCGAAGGCAGGTCTCAGAGTGGTCAGTGCGCTACTGACAGGAAAGAGGATCAAGTTGTGTATCTCCAACCCCCGGGCAAGGCTGAACGCTTTCGCTCAGTCACACCGCACAGGGGAAGAAAACGAAATACAAGAAGGTATAAGTCTAGCGGGAATAGGTCGACCACCTCGATCAGTGGCCCACCTCCCAAAACGGAAAAGGAAGTATTGAGAGCCTAAGAAACTTTACAAAACTAACCTCGTCAGCAGGAACTGCGGCAAGCTGCAACATCTCCTGAGGAAAAGACACTCGGGACCGCTGGGTGTGCGAGGCCCAAATATATTATGGCAGAGAAAGGGCCCGCCAGAACATACCCCTGAGAGCTAATTATTATTCCCATAGAGCGTGGCAGGAAAGATATAAATGTATACATACATAAATAAAAACACGACGTGAATTATTATTATATGGCACTGATAACAGTCAACGCAGTTAAACTTTTTCTTTATTTTCGTACAATATATATTTGTAAAATCTACAAATCTGATGCCAGTAGTCATCCTGCCCTGCTCATGAGAAAGCAACAAATAACTTGGAGCGAATTCTGCAGCTGCGCCGCTTATTTTCAACCTTGAGCCGTCCCCGCAGGCAGGCTTCCGACATCATGTACATAAAGTTGCACTCTGCCTCAAAAAAAAAAAAAAAAAAAAAAAGACCAGGAAAATTCGAATACGACTCTGGAAACTGGACGCGCGTTTTATGGTCAATTGCAAATAATGCAGGGTTTCCTACTCTCTTTCTTTCTAAGTTATGTTAGTTTGTTGGAGGGACATTACTTCTCACAGATTTAGATTAGATAGCTGGCAGTAGACAGACCAAGAGGCCCATTCTCATAGAGTAAACAGGACTACTAACCCTTCGGCCTTCTATGAGCTATTTCCAGTTAGATAGCTGAAGAAGTTAGATAGTTCAGGCCGACCCTATCTAGGAGGTGTTCGTGCAAGCACTAGTAGTTGCAGCAGACTATCGAGGATTCAGAGATGTTAGGTTAATCGGGCATGAGAGATAATGGGTTAGGGCGGCCTCTGATACTTTGCCGTCAAGAGCTTGTGATTCCTGGAGGAGGAATTCGTAGCTGTGAAGGGTGTGGAATCCAATGTTTGCCAAGACGCTTATTAAACGCGTTGACTGCCTCTGGACCGACAACTTAATTTTAGACAACTATGAAATACATGAAAAATTGCTGGATGAGAGCAGTTTTTCGATCTTGGTATTTGAGTTTTTGCTCGCTGTTTCGGAAGCGATGATAAGCACCTCTGTCATAATGTACCGCTGTAGGCATGTCGTTAAAACCATTCAAGTATTTGCATGTTCAGCTGTGATCTGTGTTCGGTCGTGTGGGACTGCATGTGTTTTGAAGTGGCGATGGCTATATACCGGAACCTCACCATGCAATCGCACGCTGAACTTACGCGCGAACGTTCAGCTTCCACGTCAATCAACAATTCCAGCAGTATTTTGGATACCGACTTTTACTGTCTGAATGTCCGCTCACAAATTGAGCGTGCGATCACATGTTGTGGTCCCGGTATAACGTATGTGTCAGGCTTCTTGGGGTTGCCTGGTTGCCCGCTTGGAGTTCCATGAGCCTTGAACCCCGCGGTGGTAAAGGTAAAGTTAACCTGAGCGCACACCCCTAATTGTAAAAGCCACCCGCACTTGTTCGTGCTGCACATAAAATCTGATTAATCTTAGAGAAGTGCACGGCTGAAGTCAACCAAAGAGTCAGCGATATAGTGTTCAAAGATGGCACCGTTACCATTGCTGGTTTGGTATACACACACGCAGTAGACTTTGAATGTCAGTCGAAAACGCTACACTCAACCATGGGAAGACAATTCACGTCTTTTGCATGGGAATGAACCCCAGATTTCGAGACCCAAAGTTCTTTGTCCACTCTGACGCTACTAATAGTATCAGCAATACTACTAATAATAATGGTAATATTAACAAAAATAATTGAAATATTAACAATTCTAATAGCATACTTTTCGTTCGAAATTGCTGCAAGAATACATCGTTATTGAGAATTCACAGTTACTCTCGTTACTGAGGGATTTATAGATACAATTAATGCTAGTAATTCATCATTACGATCATTACTGAGGAGTTTAAACGCGCCGTAGACCAATATATTCATTATTATTATCGATTCTGTGGAATTTGTAGATACTATTGTTACTAAGGAATTTATCGTACTACTGTTGCTGAGGAAGTTATCGTTACAGCCTTTACTGAGGATTTTTTTGGTACTACCTTTACTGAGGAATTTAAAATTACTGAGGAAGTTATCATAACAAAATCAACTGAAAAATTTAGCCGCGCTGCACACCAGTGTGTAACTTATTACTAAAGTTGCTACATGCTTGGCTGATATATTAAAAAAAAGCCTTAATTAGCGTGACTTTGTAAAATGAATGCTCCAGGTGGTAATAATTTTCAAACTTCCATAGCCAAGCTAAAGCGATAAAGTATAGGCAACAGTGCAGTATATTTCTTCAGGGTTCAGTGAACGTAGCGTTGTGAGAGCGACCATAGCCGAGTTTCTGTCATGCTCTTGTGCCAGGTTATGTTATGCTGCGAGTTGTAGATGTCCGGAAGGGCTCTAGCTATCATAGTTACAGTGAGTAAACTAGACAGTCATGACTCTTTAGCTGGAGTGATAGAACACTCAATCTAATAATAATAACTACATAGCGCTTTATATAGTATTTAAAACATGTATAATATGAGGAAGAATATCAGGATTGAGTAACAAAATGAAGCCGGCTCTAGTTAATGAGTCTGTATGAATCATCTAAACACATTTAGCTTTGAAGGCCAAAAAATGTAGTTATTCATATAGGTAGCTACAAAATATTATACGCACTGTGCTATGTACACATCTCAAGCCAAACAGTTACATATCCAATGCTTAAAGACCTTTTGATGTGACCTATGTTTACTAAGACGAATTATTATCATTAGTGCTCATAGTCAAATGACTTCAGTAGCACCATTTCGTTACCTACGACTACTATTGACTTCACTGTGTGTAAGGTTATTGTAGTAATCAAGACAACAAATTTACATTTTAACAGGTTTTTAAGCTTAAATATTCAGCTAATCATTTTTGCAAAGAGTTAACATTTACATGGTCTTTCATCAGAGGAAAATATGTTTTATAATGACTTCTTTTCAAACAACATTAAGTACCTATATACAGAAGTGTCTCTTTTGGAGGCAATTTTTAGTTAAGGAAATAGGTATTTTATTTGATGATTCCCCGTGGCCATTACGGAATTTTCACTCGTGAAGAACAATGTGCGGCCGTGTTTTTTTTTAGGTATAAACAACAAGTTGAGTTACAATAGAATGACCACACACACGTATGGCGATTTCTGATCCCTATTCACAGAACAGCGTAGCCGTTTGAGGACCCGGATACTTTCTTCACAATTTATGGTACTAACCCGGACACTTTTTTCACTAAATCCAATAATGGGAGATACAGAGTAGCGCGTTTTATTATTCTTTTTTGAGTGACGTGCTAGTTGAGGATAAAATTACACAAAAACTCTTTTTTGAATTACTGCCCTTCATTTCAGACGTGAACTAGAGTGAATGCTATCATTAGAGTTCATTTGTATCTTAGTTAAAACTAATATTTAAGCATGAACTTTAAATTGATGTTGAACATAGGAGTTCATATCGAAGTCGCAGCTTATCTTTTGGGACGAAAATTAGTAAAACGATAAGAGTTCATGTGCAAAAAAAAATTCATTGCTTAGAAATGAATATTAGTGTCTGTTCATGAATCGCCAAGACCCTTTGAATTCAGAAGGTATGCGCATAGGGAAATTAAAAAGAGATAATAATGTAGTTACCTTAACACCTAAACAGCGGGGCGTGTCTCTTACGACAGTGGGACGATCCTCATGCGGTTCCGAACCAGGATATGTTGTTCTTTTATGAACTCAAGGATGGTTATTGACATTACCCTACAGTAAAGTAGAAGTTTGTCACTGATATTAAAAACAACAGTGGCTATCCTCAGGTTTACAACAGAATTACAATTGAATATCCTGGTATGGATCCGTGCTGCACTCGTACTTTAGTAGCCGCTTTATTGTGAAGCCGAGGAAGCTGTTTAACTTGTCTCGAGAAATTAATAGCTCCTCCACATGAATCATAAAAGCCTGTCGTTAGTACATAGATAACCAGATATCATTCAACTCTCTAATGAGTGGAAGCATTCGTTTCTTAATTAATTATAATTATACCTTTACCTTAAGCGATATGTAGCTAGTGCCGTAATGCTCGCTAGGACTGAACTTCGAAGCACCCAAGAAGATACCTACATTATACGGTACATATTAAGGCGGCTTCACACTCCCGTTATTTCAACGTGTCTTCAGCTCACAGTCCGAGCGCTTTGCGGTGTTATTTAAACTGTAGAAAAGTGAATAGCAATCTGAGTTTTCAGTCACTAAATCTTTCTCGTGATGTTTGCTTATCTGAAGGAGTAGGCATACTTGCGTGCATGGGGGCCAGGCCCCCGATGAAACAGTGGGACACTGGGACAGTTTCCTGAAGTAACTCGATGAAGAAGCTAACGTGTGAATCGGGTTCTCTATCTCACCTCTGTTCATCTTATGAAGTTTGATGTACAGGAGCACTTCTCAAACAGAGAATCATAAAACAAAGAAAGCTACTGAAACGGGAAGCGTATGCAGCGTTATCTGTCGGAGAAGGGGCAATAGAAGACGCTCATTGAGTGACTCGCAGAATGGTGCAGTCAAACTCAATTAGTAGTGCCTAGTATAGTAGCTATAACTTCGCTGTTTTTCAGTGGTGTGAGCCAATGAAAACATGATACGAATGCATGGGAAACAGGCATGCTGTTGAACTCTTCCTCTCGAAACAGAGACTCCTCTCGAAACAGAGACTCCTCTCGAAAACGGAGACAAAACTTTTTGTCTACGCTGAACATAAAATTTTACAGCGCGACTGGACTGAGCTCGTCCAGTGTTGCCACATAGCTGTGACCACAGCGCTTATCAGCCTGCTGGAGAAACCCATAGTAACTCTGGCCATTCATTAACTACATGTCGATTATTTTTCTTCCAATATAGTAGAATGCTATTATTACATTTCCACAATTTTGGTTAGTGTTTCCGGGACATTTTTCTCTCGTGATGGCTGTGAGCACTCCTAATAATAATGCTTTATCCTGCTCTTGCTGTTTTTTCCTGACTTCCCGTTTCCATAGGCGTTTATCTTGTGTATTGGCACCTTTATGCATGGAATCTCAGTTTTCTTTACCTACTGCTCTATTGAAGAGCCTTTTGCACAGACTATGGAGGCTTTGACTATCATCTAGTAACATCGTAACAATTGTTATTAAAATTATTAGCGCTCGTTATCGCTAGCGTGACAGATGAACAGACAGTGCAGTTGAGGTAGTACAGCAGACGATCTCAAGTTACAACAGCCCCAAATGAGCTACGGTCCTCTTTTATTACCTAATCGCTTCTGATTCACGCACTTTATTAGATAAGATTAAATTAGATTAGATAAGATAGGCGGCAGTAGACGAACCAATAGGCCCATTCCCAAAGAGACACCGGAACATACGCCCCGGCACTCTATGAGCTATTGCCATTATGTTAGTGAGATATAGAGGACAGGAGAAAAGAGAGGGAGAAAAAGGGGGGGGGGTGAAGAGTCCCTGCCCAAGAAACGATCTTGAATGCACGCAAGCACGTTCAAGAGCCGCTGACATGCGGAGTATAGAGACATCAAACTGTGTAGTTGGAGCGGGAGAGAGAATGAGATGGAATAAGGTTGCCTCGGAAGCTTTGGCCGTTAAGTGTTTGCAACTCCCAGAGGAGGAGTTCTTAGTTGCGGAGGATGTCTCTCCCAATATACATCAAGACGATTTTTAAACGCGTTGACTGACTCCGCACTAACAACATCGGAGGGGAGTCGATTCCAAATGCTGACTATGAAATACGGAAAGAACTGCTGACTTAAGGTCGTTCTTCGAGCTTTATGCTTGAGTTTTTGACCGTTGTTTCGCAAGCAATCATTGAGGTCTCTTTCAAAGAGCCCCGTTGTAGGTACATCGTTGAAGCCGTTCAAATACTTGAATGTTTCTATTAAGGCCGCAGTCGCGCGAGCGGTGGGATTCGAAACAGTGAAGCGTAACGAACAAGAAACGGCATAAAAAAATTCACTCTTGCTACTCATTAATCTAGTTTTCTAGAGGCTACCCTTCATCTGATTTCTTGAACTTTCAATTTGACAAAAAGCGAATCCAAACAATTTCTCAATTGCTCTTGGTTAACGTATACGTACTACCATCTTCCTACCCGTGTAGCCAAAAATCAAAGTTGAGCATTGAAATCAAGCTGCAGTGAGTTCAATTTTTGTCGAGTCTGTCTATTCGTCTGTCACAAGATACATAGCTCAAAAAATTATGGACGGATCTTTACAAAATGGTCAGTTTATTAGGTATGATAGGGAGAAATGATTGTTTACTTTTTGTGAAGATTCGTTCAATGGTTCATTGGTTTGTTTGTCTGCCCCTTACTTCTTGGTAACATAACTCGACAGTTATAGACGGACTTTCATGATTTTTGCGCGAATTGTTAGGAATGTTACTGGTAGCAAACGACAACATTTTTGTGGTGATTCCTGTTTACGTTCATTTGTTTGCCAGTGGTTATATTTGTTTCAGTGTTAATCAGTAAGATAACCAAAAAGTTATGAACGGATCTTCATGAAATTTACAGGCATTGTTAAATTGTAAAAGGAACAAATGACTTTTTTTCAGAGACTCGGGTCGTCCGTTTGCATATCTGACTATCTCCCTATGAATTTTTCATAATGTTTTTCAGAACATAACCCAAGAAAGTTTAGATGTATATTAATGAAATTTGCAGAAATGGTTAAAAATGTTTAAAGGCCCAAGTGACCACATTTTGGTGATGGTGGGTTTGTTCGTGTGTGTGCTTCATTATATTTTTTCTCAGAGTTCGTCAAAGCATAACTCAAAAAGTTGCGAACGGATTTTCAACAAAATTACAGGAACTTTATTACTGTCAAGTGCCACAAATGGTTATATTTTGGTGATGTTTGGAAACCCTGGTTTCAGGGCCAATTTTAATTTTTCGGTGCGTTGACTTGTTTGGCGGAGGTCTAGTGACCTCCGCCGAGGAGGTTATGTTTTCATCGTGTTTGTCTCTTTGTTTGTCTGTCTGTCCCCAAGATAACTCAAAAAGTTTTTAACCGATTTGGACGTAATATACAGGGATTATTAGGTATGTTAGAAGGAACAGATGATTAACTTTTGGTGAAGATAAGTCCATCCGTTTGTTTGTTTGTTTGTCTGCCTCATTTTTCTCAATGCCATAACTCAAAAAGTTACGGATGGATTTTAATGAAATTAACAAGAGATGTTATGTATATAACAAAGAGTAAATGACCAAAAATTTTGGTAATGATCCGTATGTTCGTTCGTTCGTTAGTGACTGTTTTTAATTTTATGCTTGTTAGCACAATGACTCAAAAAAATAATAATATGGATATTTATAAAATTTATAGGGATGATTAATAATTTTGAAAGACATAAATGATCAAATTTTGGTGCAGATCGGTTCGTTCGCTTGTATGTTTGACTCGTGTTTGTCTTTGCGTTTGTTAGCAGTATAACTCAAAAAGTTATGAATGGATCTTCAAGAAAAATGCACAAGCTGTTATTACTATCAAAAGGCAGAAATGATAAGATTTTGGAGTTTATACAAAGAAAATTATTGTTTCAGAGCCAATTTGAATTTTTTGCTACCGTTGTCTCGCTTGGTGGAGGTATGCGCTCTCAGAGTGCTTTAGTTAACAATGGTTTTGTTCAATCTAATAGTCGTAACGTTATTACTTGATTTTTTTGGCTTGTAACGAGTTTCAACGGTTTTACTGCCGGCAACTACGGAAAATACAACACTCAATAGTTGTTGCGATGGCGTGCATATATGTTGTCCATATTTTCCTGGGTTTTAGCAGTGAATGTATCGCACTAGAGTAGTGAGATATTGTTTACGCGTTTATCCATCTCATCTATTTGCCCTTTTTGAAACCTCCGTATCTATAAGAGAAACAGTTAAGGATAAAAAAGAAAGATAGAAAAAACAGAAGAAAGACACAATGACACTTAAAGTAATCCCTCTTGCACAGAGATAATTAATTTAAAAAAACAGAATTGTTACGTCAGCTCGTAGTACTAAGGGCAGAGTTTACAGTCGCTGTTCGCTACTGACGCGGTCAAGACAAATTGTGAGAAAGTAGGTATTAAGTGCACTTGTTGGTTAATGGTCGTCCAAGATTACGGAAAGATCTATGCAATCTCAGAATAGTATCCTTCATATTATCGGATTCTAAAATATGCCGTTGTAGGTAACTAATATAAGATAGTTCTAGTTCATAGTGACATTTTCTATGAGATGCTCCTATATATTTTTTACCTAAAATTTGAACCCCAACCTGCTCAAAATCTAGTGCGGTCGCTGCCGCCTGCCACGCCCTATGGGAATAAGTTTAAGCCGCGTAGCAGTTTATTTGTTAGACAAACATACAGTTAATAAATAAACAAGTATAATACAAATGAATGACATTAGAGTCTCATCTTCTCAATTTTATGCAGTAGCTAGACAGTGGACAACCAGTGAAAGTAAAAATTTTGAAAAATTCACGGCGTTAGACAAAAATATCGTCCGGTTTTAATAACAGGAACGGAAAAAGAAAACAACATACCGGTAATTCTTGTCGAGTTATTACATCTTTTTTCTCGCCTTGACTTGTGAAATGTCTGATTATTGTACAAAAAAAAAAAAGAAACAAACAGACAAGAAAACCTAAAAACAAAAACAAACAAACAAACAAACAAACAAAAAAACAAAGCTGTTTATTTGCATTTACGGTTTAATGTCTACGAAAAGCTAGTTGTGCTATTGTCTTATTAAATATGATGGATTTCCTTTGGCCCTTGCGGCAAAGGAGCAAGAATAAAACGAAAGTGAACGGGACGCACAGACAGCGTAACTGTAACTCTTACTGTTAATGGGACGCTGCATGGTCACCGGTCCAAGGCTTTAATTGGTAGCAAAAAGCGAGCAGATGCACTTCTGTTTTTTTGCTACAAAATTCAACCACGAGCTTGTCTAACAACAGCTATTGCAAGGAAGTGTTGACGCGCGTTGCTACGGTTCGTGCATTTGGTATTTATGGCCCGAACGGTAGAAGCTATCTTTTTTTTTTTGATCTGTGAGGAGCTAAAAAATATGGAGGTCGGATGCATCACATCAGTTTCTTGGTAAATAATTTCGACACACTCATACGAAGGCGCAGTTCATCAGAGTGTCACACGTAGATGTAATGAAGCTCAGAGCAGACGCTGCGAATGGCTTATGTCATTGCAGCAGATACATGAAAACGATTATACGAGAATTATCAAATCTGAAGAATTCGGGATAACTTTATATGACAGAAAAATTTAAAATTCAGGGAAGTCTTGTATCTCATCTAACAATCGTATCATATTGCTTTCACTAATCGTACATTTACTCTTAAAATGGTGCGCTACACTGATGAGCAGCGAACGAAATTCGTAGGCCTTTAGTGACAGGGGAATGAATCAATTTTTGCAGCGTAGAGAAATTACAGGATTGGATTTGGTGACCATGAAATTTTTATAGAAAGCACGAAAGCGATGGATGTAAATTCTAAGAATCCTGCAGAGCAGGCAAATAACGCTGTGGCAGACAGCGAATTGATCAAAATGATGTCGTAATTGAACTTATTTTAAGGTGTGTTGCTAACCAGACGACTTACACGCAACTGTGACGTTGGCGATGAATTTCAACTCAACTAGGAATGTGTTCAACGTCAGTGCGACCTATCTCTCTAAAAAAATTTGGAACATCGTCCATATAAAATTTAGATGAAAAAGGAGCACCAACTCATGGAGCTATCAAAAAGCTGGGAAAATGTTACACTCACCTTTCCGTGACTCACAGAAAAAGAGGCCTTCATATTAAACATAAAATCACGCTAGGGGAACACGCATCTTCCATAATTCAGCAGATAATAAGTAAAACTGCGTATTTTGGGTGTCAGAAAATGGTACCTAGCATCCAGTTAACGTTAGGCCGCGTTCACACGTCATTTAGCTCACCGCGTTCACACGCCAGCCAGCTCACCGCGTTCGCTCAAACTGGCGGTCGCGGCGCGTTCATTTGATAGAAGCAGCTGCGGTGAACGCGCGACTGAAGGAAGGATGAAGCGTGTCCGTTTACTCAACGCGCTACATCATTCAAGTTCAGCAAACAGAACCTATCAATACTGAATTTATCCTCTGTAGCGTTCACAGATCATGCAAAAGTCGATAAAAATGCTTTGTTTACCGTCACTTTTACGATCAGAACCACTATAATCACGTTTAACACTAAAAAATTAAACAACCTAAAAATGGTGTAAGAACACGGACGCCATCTTTGTTTTGGCAGCCCAGCTGATTGCTCTGTGATGATTTCTCTTGTATATATCGGGTAATCAGGCTATAATATTCTAGAAATCGGCTGTTCCTCTCAAAATCTGGGTGTAAGATTATGGGTTGCGAATCTGACTTCGAAACAGACGCAAAAAATAAAAAAAATATCCAGATGTAATAATAATAATAATAATAATAATAATAATAATAATAAGCTCATGTATTTCTCATCTGGAGACTGTGTCCAACAAGGTTAGGACACAGTATCCTGAGGTTTTCATGCTTAGTACTAACATAAGAATAATACTAA
>LQNS02276498.1:10111967-10130115 GCA_001587735.2 Parhyale hawaiensis
TAATTTATAGTAAATTTACAACGCGAAATTACACAGCAAAGGAAATATAGTATGTTTACAAACGCGTTGTGTGGTACGCAACTAGTGTATCTATTAGTATTGATATTTCAGATAAAAAAAAAACTTGTGTAACAAGTATTGGTAATTTACATTTCTATCACAGGCAGAAAAGTATGCCTCTTTCAGCTAAAGAATTTTAGCACAAGTCATGTGGAGGGTTTTAATGCAATTATTTGGGTTGCTCGAAGGGTGCCAAAACCATCCCGGTGAGCTGATTACATTCAGTCACATCCTCAATTGCAGGTGGTGTGTCATAACTGAACGCGCGGCGTCATTCATTTGAACGAGAGGTGCATCTCCGGGTCGACAGCGAGAGAAAAAGTTGACGCACAGTTCTTGTTCGCTTACGTGATTGAATGTGTTGATATGGATGACGTGTTAACTCGGTTTGAGTCTTTTTTTTTTTTTCTCAACGGATTCACTCATCCACGCGTCCGAATGTTTACTGCGCCCTAGAAATAGCAAAAAAGTGCACTGTTCTCTGAGTTTCATTTCAGTCCTCACTTGAAGCGATATCCTTAACTTGCCTGCTTACATTTGCCGAGGAAACCGATTTATGGTAAACATTTTAGCAATTTTTTGGGGTGTACACAAAGATATGCTGACGACGAAGCTATATAAATTTGGAAGAGTGGATGAGTGAACGCGTTGTATGAATGACGTGTGAACACGGCCTAAAAATGTGATGTAACATCACATCTTCAACAATAATTGGTTCGCATATTTCAAAACAGCGCCTTTTGCTTGAACAAGCGCTGTGGTAATCTAAAATACGCTATATTCATTACTTCACTTGCATGAAGACAGAACTCTGGACTCTGCTGCATCGCTTTAAATTACGCCAAACTCATTAGCTTCAATAATTTTCTTGCTTTATTTCAGGCACCTATATAGGATAAATTTATCGGCCTGCTGAAAGTATAGTAAGCTGTCTTTTGCTTCTGATTTAGTTTTGGCATCATAACGTCAGAATTATTCGACCACTCATGAGATTTCTGGTCGGTCAGGGTGGAGACTCTACTATGATTGACCAGTATCAGTTCCATTTACAAAGTTGCACTTCAGTGTTCCGTAATTTTTATTGTTCCGTAATTGTCAGAGTTCCGTAATTGTCAATCAGCTTTCGTGCAATAAAGCACAGACTGTACCTTGTGTTGACAACTTAGCACGGTTTCGCATTTTATATCATGGCTGTAAACCGCCTATGGTGTTAAGTTTCTACTGCATTATGTTGATCAAATGTCACAGCACTTGACGTGATAAACATATACAGAAATATATTGTGGTCAATCGGTGCATAATATACGAAGGTATTGCCATTTTAATGGCAGGGGGTGCGCGTGTTTCAATTCGTTTTCACCGAGGGTAGGTGGAAAACTGCAGTCACGGAATCAGTGCAGGGTTATCTATACAGCCTTGTTTTAGCTCATCGTGCTGAACCAGAACAAAGTATTTAGTTGAAGAATCAAGTATGACTCGTTCAAGTCCAATGAAATACAACTATTATATAGAAAAACTCGAGCGGCCCGGAGTCGCTGAAAGAGTGGCAGGCAGCATGCAAATCTAATACATTAAAAACGATAGCTGAAAATACCGTTAGTGCATCAAGGCTTGCATCTGTTGTCCGCACCTTATACGCACCATAGTGCTGGTAACGGCGTGTGTGCTGTGTAGAGGGACGTGTTGTGTGCCTCTAGGGCTGTGTGTACATGCATATAGGGCTCTGTACGTGTGCCTGTAGAGTTCTGCATGTACGTGTGTGTGTGCGCCGGACCTTAAGGCGTCTTTTTGTGACCACTGCGCGGATGATTCCCCCCTGATCGCGCATGATTCGTGCGTTTTTGTGACCACATTTTGACGTGATTCCGATAGCAATCTATTCATGAGTGATCAAAGAGTGATTCCTGCCGTTGGACAAGTAAAAATTTAAAATTTGAAATGCAAGGTCGTGGTGTTTTCTTATATTTAGGGATAAATTTAATAATGTTATGATGATTGTTTGTAATATTGACTACCAGAATTGTAGTTTCCTTATTTTTATGCCTGTATACGTGCAAAATGCTGTAAATACTGGTAGTTCAGTTATGCATTGGCTTCAAAATAAATAAAGGCTCATAATAAATCCATTCCCTACCATTTCCCGTAAAATGCGATAAAAATATATTTCTCGAAAATTGATATGGCGGCTCTGGCTTGTTTACAAAATCGTTGACCGTTCTTGTATGATCACGATGATCATGATCACGATGATTTTGATCATGAGTGTGGCCACAAAAAGACGCCTTTAGCACAGTATAATTACCCGCTTGCATACGCTGCCTGCCTCCCCTGGCTTCTTCCTCCTCTATACGGCCTGTCACAGCATTGCTCAGTCACTCGCTTTACTGCAGGCGATCCTTGGTGTATGTGGTGCTGTGTAGGCAATGCTGTGTATGTGGTGTTGTGTAGGCAATGCTGTGTACGTGGTGTTGTGTAGGCAATGCTGTGTATGTGGTGCTGTGTAGGCAATGCTGTGTACGTGGTGCTGCGTAGGCAATGCTGTGTATGTGGTGCTGCGTAGGCAATGCTGTGTATGTGGTGCTGTGTAGGCAATGCTCTGTATGTGGTGCTGTGTAGGCAATGATGTGCACGTGGTGCTGTGTAGGCAATGATGTGTACGTGGTGCTGTGTAGGCAATGCTGTGTATGTAGTGCTGTATCTGCAGTGCTATATGCATGCAGCTGTAAACACAGTGCCAATAAGTGCTGACCTTGCCGATGGATGCATTTCCAGAGCATGTACTGTATTTCCTATGAGTGGACGTATCGTAAATTAACGGAAGCAGTACCAGTGAATGTATGCAATACCAGTGTATGTATAACCAGCTATGCATTGCCGACGAATTTTTGTAAGACCTTTACAAAAGTATACATGTATCACATAAGAATGTATAGGTTTAGCTAATTATGCATGTATCTGGCTCTAACGAAAGTTTTGATAGTCATATAATTTAATTTTTAGTGTATTACATGCCAAATTTTAGCTCCATTTTACTATAGGGCAGACTATCCCTTACAGCTGTGTGATGGCCACACAAATTTAACGCTGCGCGTAAGAATACAAATTTTCTGACACCACAAAATAGCCTCGCGCGAGATGAAATAATTCAAAATTTAATGTTTTCAACTCATTATGCAACAATCATAGTTTTACGGCGCGCTTTTTAATCCAAACTTCATTTTATGACTTCTGCTGACGACCGCCGCTTCCGCTTGTGCCTTTAGGCGCTCGCGAGAAAATGGACAGTAAATAAACTGCGGCATCCGTCCAAAACCAGACAAGTTCTAGGTTTGGAGGTTCGAGGTTCTTCAAAACACTGGCATAAGTAAGGCATACTGAGACGGATGAATGCATGTTAATTCGCTTGAACTTATCCGTTACACCAGCATACTGCCACTGGAAGCGACTCCCCCCAGTTGTGGCCTCAACATTCGTTATAACCTGATATGTTTTACCTATTTATGTATTACCCCTGAACGTATGCATTATGTATGGGTGTATGTATCACCGGTGTAAGCAGTTGCAATGTATATCTAACCATTATATGCTCTACCAGTAACTGTATTACTATTGCATGTATCACCAATGGATTGTATAGCCAATATTTGTATCAACAATAGATTTAATTACCAATGTATGTATGACCAATACGTGTATTACCAATACAAGTATCACCAATGAATGTATTACCAAAATGCCATTTTTGTACTGCAATTGTATATTTTCCATTATGTGCTTCATCTGTGAAGAGAGCCCAGAGCCACCCAAGTTATTGCCATGGTCTTATAGCCGAGGCCTCCTCGACACTTTTATTTTTTACCTGATCTTAGCGACTTTTGGGTCACGTTCAGGCCAGAGTGCGTGCGACCTTGGCCTTGCGGCCTGCTTTGTTTAATAAAAAAAAAACTAATATGTACCCGGTAGAAATTGCTGAGAAATTTTACTGTTTTGGAAAAGGGAAAAGCTAGCGACTCCGGCAATTTAGTTTTCTTCAGTCACCTTTACCATTTTTGCCCTAACCCTCTGCCTGTCTGAGCCAAAGAAGGTCCATGTTGTCTCTCATCTTCAGAGTTGTTAGGCAACAGAGAGTCTCTCTTTCGAATCAGAATGTCATCGCCATTTGTGAATAGCCGGAATAGAAGAAGGGAGTCTTGTAGTTGTCAAACAAGTCAACCGATTTCTCTCTGTGTTCTGAGGGTGCAGGTTTTTTCTAAGGAAAAGGTCTTTGAGCGACTGGCTGGCAGCCATTCATATTCTTGGTGAGGACCTGATCTAACTCTTCTCACCTTCTGCCAGGGCATCATCAATGATAAGGTGATCTATTTTATTGCTACACTATTATTAATCATCTCAGCTTAGGCCTAACGCACCTTGTCATCCTACAACTCTTGTTACTCATTGTCAGCCCTAACTTCTCTCATCTACTTCAACACTCATTGTCTAGCCTCATGCATCGTCTATTTAAAAGAATGCAATTTCTTTTACTCCATCACACTTTGCCTATGGTCGACGCACCCTGCCTACCATAACTCATGCACCTCGTCTACTATGTATATTGCCCCTCGTCTCCCTCGAGATGTGCTTCCGAACACACTTCATTTAAATACACCGCATTTTGTTCAACCTCACGCACTGAGGCGAACTTTCCGCACGATATCCAACTTCACGCGCATCCATTGGTATCATAATAAATCCATCTCACGTGACAACGCGGGAGTGGAAATTGTATTCTTTATATAGGGTAACATGTCTAGTACCCGTCCACCATGCTAGTAGCCGTCCACTTGGCACTAAAAACTTCCTGTGTGAAAACTAGCGGCGCTAGAAAGCCGTACATAGGCTTAAGCTGTAAGCTAAGTAGTGCCGCACCATCCCTGAAAATGGCAGGCGAAAAAAATAAAACAATAAAAATTGGTGGTGGTTTTCACATTTTTTCATGTTTTTAGTGAAAAAATGTGAAAACCACCACCAATTTTTATGGTTTTATTTTTTTCGCCCGTCATTTTCAGGGATGGTGCGGCACTACTTAGCCTACAGTTTAAGTCTATGTACCGCTTTCTAGTGCCTCTAGTTTTCACACAGAAAGTTTTTTAGTGCCAAGTGGACGGCTACTAGCATGGTGGACGGGTACTAGACATGTTACCCTTGGGGTTTCTTTTCTCCTGTTAATTATGTGCGTATTTTTATCTCTCACCTCGGAGGTGCATTCTATTCGTACTGTTCTTCAATCGTAGCAGCTCTCCTTTCATGATTGTATTTCTCAAATTTGCGTTTGCTTTCAGGGTCTCATGAATTTTCAACTGCGGGATGCACTGAATATTCCGGGTATTCACTTAATTTCTGCATTTCTTCTGTACGCATTATATGTACAGTAGAAGCTGATCCACGCCTCACCGATGGATCAGTATGCATTCCAGTTTTTCGTTTTTTTTTCGTTTGCTTTTGACTGACATTACTGTCTCATTTCCCAATTTTTTGTAAGTGCATGGAGCAGCTCATAATTGAATGAAAATGGACAGGCATTCCTTCAGCATTTTGGCAGGAAAATTTTCGACAATGTTGACTTCGTTTAGTATTCATTATTAAGTTCTGAGAACGTCGCTTGACGTCTGGGCTGGTTCGTCGTGATAAATATTAACAAACTTCTCCAGTCTTATTTTCATTAGACCAAGCTATCGGCACTGGTCATGTTAGGCCTTCGTCAGGGTGAAAATCTACAATGGTAGAGACGACGCCACATTGCGAGTAGGTTGCGTCAGAGAAAGCAGGGTGATTCTTAGAGCAATGCTATTAAGAAACACTATACGACTGTCTTATAAACATATATTTTGAATGAGTGCGTCTCCCGTTGTAGGTTGCACACATTTTAACATTTGACAGAACTTTGGACTTCACAACGAAGTTAATTTCCTTTGAATTAGATATCTTGTATATGGGTTGCAGCTTGTGTGATAGCTCCGCAACGTTAGTAAACTAAAGGGCACAGCCGTCAAAAATGACGAAAAAAAATTTGTGACAGAGCTTTTTATTGTTCCGGTTCCCAGTATAGGTTTTGTTGTATTATAGGTCTCATCCCTGCAGGCCTGATCTTCCAATAATGAAACGCAAGTTGAACAGCCATGAGTTTTGCGGAGCAAAATACCCCCCCCCCTGCAAGATAAGGCGCGAATATCAGCTTGGAATTGGTCAAACTTTAAACTGCACTAAGAAAATATAGTTCAGTCAAAATAATTCACTGGAAATGCCCAAGGCTCACCGTATCGCGGACACCAAATGAATGTTGAACCTCAAGTGTCGAAATTTGGCTACGATGTAAATTCGGTATAAAAAGGCGTCTGCTCAGCGTGAAGATTCAACTAGTACGATATCATTCAGCCAATAAAAGCATAAGCGGAATGGATTTCGTACGAAAGGAACGAAAACTCCAAGACTGAGGAGAGAGACTGAGCTTCTCTAGCTGCTACGAAGAAGTTTAGCTAAAGGATAGGCCAAGCAAGCAAGCAAGCAAGCAAGCAAGCAAGCAAGCAAGCAAGCAGGCGCCCCTCCCTATTAGAGCCTCCTTGGGCTGAGTGGCGTTTCCGATCGGAGAGTTGCATTGCCTCACCGAACCAGTATGGAAAGGTGTCCTGGGTTCAAAGTTTTAGAGACATTAACCATGGACGAAATTTCGAGCGGCTGGGGCTACGCGGATGAAACTTGTATCCTGTATGCAAACCTATGATGAAAGTAACAAAGTGAGCACTGCGCTATCCATATTCAGACTTCATTTTCTTGTAAAAATATCAAAGAACTGTTTGTTTGTATCTTCCTTAGTATGTGCTCACCATGTCCTTCGGCCGAGGCCACCAAGACACACGCTTCGGCCCACTGAGAGCAGTTCAGCCAGTTTAGTGGGTCTAAAACGCCAGCTCCCGCCATCTGATTCAGCCATTTGTGCACTCAACGAAAGAGAGTTGAGGCTCTCTCCTCCCATTGCAACCTTCTTAGATGGTAACCTGTACGGGCAGGAGTAGACGGTTATTAGCGTGCACGTCGATGACCAGCTGAATAACACCTATTTTTTTCTAAAGCAAAGAAGATAGTGATGGTCACGCAATGGGTCACAGGCAGTCTAGTATCTATCAAAACTATCAATTTCTTAGACAGGATACCAAAGCGGCTTCTAAAGACAGTTCCAGATGACAAAACTTCAAATCCACTGTATAATAAAGCACAGTTGTTCGTCCCTCCGAGCTGGCTTGCTTGCTCCAATGTTGGTCCTTCACTTCGTCACGCTGATAAGGATTTAGGTAGGAGAAAAATCATCTCTAAAAACATAAGTTGAGATACCATAAAATTTCAGCCATCGGAGTAAAGGTGACAAACATAGCTTCTGAAATAAATGGCCAAAAGTGGAAATATTGTATTTTCTGAATCTTGCTTCGCTGTCAAAACCAGCGATATGATATGGCGATGATGATTCTTCTTCTGAGCGTGGTAGATGAAAGGTGGTACCTTTGACAGACTTTGTGATCCTGTCGGGCATAAGCTATATCGCATATTTTTAGCGGCGTTTTTTCGTAGCAGTTCGAGAGGCTCAGTCTTGGTTGCAGTTTTCATCCCCTTCGTACATAATCCATTTCACTTATGGTGCTTTCTTTAGCTGAATCTCTTCGGATAGCAGTTAAAACTTCACGCAGAACAGATAGATATAATTTATTTCTCTTACAAGCGGAAGTGTTCTTGATCGTAACATATGTACAATGGGTACAATCTTATACATAAATTAAAGCATAGAGGGCAATCAGACAGTGCTTTCCAAATTGCATACGGCAGGACATTGGAAGCTCTAGACAGGAGACAGCAAAATCAATCGTTCTAGAGCAGGAGTTCCCAACCTGGTGTGGTCGCTCCCTCCTTTCGGGGTTGCAAGATGAGCTTTCAAGTCACGGATCGCGAAATCTTAGATTATTTCATTGTCATGTAAAAATAAACTTGAATTTGTGGCGTAAATTGATATAATTTCAGTTCTTTAGTTCAGACGCCTTTTTATATTGAACTAGCTGGACCCTTGGAAATTCCACGGTTAATTATTGTTTTCATCTACTTCCGTTTGACTTTGGGTAGTGCTCCATTAATTTAACCTACCTCGTCTAATCTAAAATCAGCCTGACGAACCCCGTCTACCTTAACACACCTCGTCCAGCAGACTCTAGCCTCTCTCTTACCTGTGAATCTTGCATACAACGGTACTTCATGCATTGTTGACCTATATTTATGTATGCCTTTTATAAGCTCTGTTTCCCACTGTTTACAGATAATTTAGCCGATTATAATCTTACGGGTTTCAATTTTCTTGCCAGCGTGTCCTATTTTTTAGCCACTAGGGGACCCGTAGATATTGATCAGCAGCCCATCATTTTCCCGCTCTATTTGATGCGATAGATATGCAGCATATAGACTCGGCCAATTTCTTCAGTCAGAGCAGCCTAACTCTCTATTCTCAAGATATCATTGTATTTCCTTAGACATCGCACATTCGCTTGACAGAATAGCTTAGAGCCGATATATCTAACACTGCCTGCTCCATACCCTTGCAGCGTATCTTAACTACGTATCTGGCTGGCCCTATTGACCGTCGAGTGCCATAAGCAAGGCGAACATAATATGCTGTGAAAGAAATGTAAAGCGATAGATAAGATACGAGTGAAATGTACTTCAAGTCTTTGCTTCGAAAGTGACTAAAAAGACATCTATGGTTGAACTTCATTCCACCGAAAATCAGAGCTTCTAGAGAAAAATTGAATTTTCCCCTGTCTCATAGTGAAAAGCGTAACGTGCAGACACATGGACAGACGTACGGACGGAGCCACAAGCAGAATTATAATATAGAATTACATTGCAGCCAAATTTTGCTACTCTAGATTTTGAACTGCCGTAAGAGAGCTAAGAGTATATGAAAGCTGCGGAAATTCATCAGTACAAAAACATTTGTCTTCGATATCACTGACTCGTAGCATGAATACGAAGAGCGAAATAATGTTTAAAGTCAGAAAGTAGATTTTCTAACTATAACCTGCAGGCAGTGGCAGCTTAAAAAGTGAAAAATTGGCTAAGGTTCTTCCTAACCGAGATGGTAATTTTTTCTGTCTAATACTGTCAGCCTAACGGTCGTTCTCACGCAGGAACGAACTAAGGAAGGAAAGTAGGGAGGAACAAGCAGAATCTACACTAAGAATGAAAATCGTGTGTTTATGTATATATTTATTTGTTTCGTGTCACGCTCTTAACGAAATAGATACGCAAAAAATAGGCTAGGTTATAGATTTTGTAATAAAGTAGCGTTTTCATGGAGAATCACTGACCAGGTTGCAAAAGATGGCAGAAGTAAATCCTTATCCCTTTATATGAATGCATTTCTTGCTTGGATGGTTCTTGACAGACGGGGCCTTAGACGCAGTGAATTCTTTTAGCTTCCTGTTTTTCTTTGACGAAGAGTTTTCGCGTCATAAGGAAAACTTAAATGTACTGAAGGCATATCCGTCTTTAGCCAAAATACGCCACGTGGTATTAATTTAATTCAGTAAAGCTCTGCTGCTTGCAAAGGTAAAAATCTTTCTGCACTTCTTCTAAGGTGGTGAACGGTTGTGCTGCTATAGATGAATTGACAGAGAGAGCACTCATCTCTTATGACAATTTCAGTTGGTATTTGTAGCGTATCTTCTAGAAGCATATCAGTACTGGAAGTATGTTAAATGAAGATGGGACTACAAAAATTTATCGCTGTCATTTCTGACAGCGCAGGTATTCTAGTTATAAGATGATGATTGTTAGGCATGTTAAGAGAAACAGGCGTTTAAGTTTTTGTGAAGGTCCGTTCAACGGTTTGCTTGTTTTAGGTTTGTCTGTCTTTTTTTCTTAGTACCGTAACTCAGAAAGTTATTACCTGATTTTTATGAAATTTACATGAGTTGTTAGGTATACCAGGAGGAGTAAATGACCAGATTTTTGTCATGATCTTTTTGTTCATTTGTTTGTCTTTGTGTTTGTTAGCAAAATAACTCAAAAAGTTATGAATGGATTTTTATAAAACTCTCACAGGTTGTAAGGTATATTGTGAAAAACAAATGATCAAATTTCGGAGATGCTCGGCTGATCTGTTTGTGTTTGACTACTGTTTGTCTGAATGTTTGTCAGCAACATAGCTCTAAAAGTAATAAAAGGATCTTCGAGAACATTACTGAAGCTGTTTTACTGTCAAACGTACAAATGACCATATTTTAGTTCTGATAAAAAGGAAATAATATTTTCAGAGCCGATTTGAATATTTCGTTAACGTCGCTTTACTTGACGGAGGTATGTGCTCTCAGAGTGCTCTCGTTAAACTCAAATCATCCTTCTAAAAATGTTAAGAATATGAAGTAACTACATTTCCTTGATTAAATTTACGACTTGTTTGTTAATATTTTTTATTTCTACTACTCAGTTCTAATATTTTTCTTGTATGTAAGATTGCTCATGACACAACACTGATGGCTGAACGATGACGTCACAGGAATATCTAGGAGTAGCTGCGCTGCGCATACAAGGTGCTCGTCTGTGTTTCGACTAGATTGTGACAGAGTTATTAGTTAATGGTATCTGGAGACACCGCCAGTAGTAAATGGGTTATTGCTAATGGTATTTGAAAATACCTCCCGTAGCGACAGGATTACATTGAGAGTGCCGGGAGCACAAGGGAGTATGAACGCAGATATCGAAACTACCAACCAGAGCAAAATGCTAGTTACCTCCGCCAAGGAGGTTATGTTTTCGTTGGGTTTGTCTCTCTGTCTGTCTATCACCAAGATAACTCTAAAAAAAAAAAAAAATTGCAGAAACTGTTAATGCCATTAAAAGGCACAAATGATTAGATTTTGAAGTTGATACAAAAGAAAATCATGGTTTCAGAGCCAATTGAATTTTTCGTTAATGTTGCCTTAACTTGGCGGAGGTATACGCTGTAAGAGTCATCTAATTGAATATGATATATGCAAATACGGTCTGGGTAGAAACCGTAGAATTGACATACTGTAGGTATCTCATACTATTTTACACTCTAGTCACCAGCTAAACATACACCTCAATGATACACGTACGACTACAAACTCCAACAAATGCGTACACCTGCAAACCTTCGTGCACACATACGGCCACCTATACATCCATCTATACACAGGCACACAAGCGTGTAAGATGGGAAGTGGTCGAAGTATGCCATGGGGTGGCAAAGCTCGTCAGTTCCTTGCACCATCAAATGGGGCAGAATTCGACGTTGGTCGCTTAGTTTTTTATTATAAATTTTCGACCGCGAATATAAGGGTTGATGCAAATAAAAGAGCACTAGACGAAATAAATACAAATGTAAAAAATTCAAGCATTGAAAAATTGTATTTTGCACAAACTGAACGTCACAGAGTTTGGTAATTGTGAATCGAAATAGTTAAAGAATATACTTTTTTCCTATGAATTGGGAAACTACTCGCTTTTTTCTATGAATATTTTCTCGTTTTATGTTTCTCCACAGAAATATAATGTGCCTAGACACCCGGTCTCATGTAGGGCAGGATATAAACGTTTCATCATATATGTCTTGCATTTATAGCACATCACTCAAGATAACAACTGCACGGCTACGATATTATATGGAACAAAATGAAAGAAAACGAGAGCCTATATCTGTAAAAATTTTAAATATTACATCCTCATCATTTGAGAACTGAAGATACGCCTCAGGAAGAAAAGAGCGTAACGGGAGGACTCACGAGAAATAAGCATAAAAAAGTGACGTCATCATCGACGAATCTATGGCTGAGCCGCCTAGGAGTATTTAACTAATTTAACCAGAAAAATCGCCTTAAGCTGCGAAATTCATCTCTAGCGTATAAATAAATTGAGAGAATATATACTAATTTAGCAATAATCTATAGAAAATTGCAGTGCATGCTGGTGGAAACTTTCACAGCACTAGCGCCGAATTTGGTCCCCTCTGGCGACCTGATTTAACTTCTTTTTCTTAAGTAAAGCCTTATTTACACTTCATATTCAGTCTCACAGTGCTCTTCACAGAACATATTTATTCCTTACCAACAAATATGAGTGCCTTTATAACCAATTCTGTGCGCGAGAGAAACCACAGTAACAGTCTATTGTTCGAACTTTCTGTACTTGACAACATTTTACAGTATTTTGCAGTTCAAGTAGCTGGCCAGTCATGAGCGTAAGATTGAATGCAATAAATCGAAAAAATACGGTGATATGTTCAAGAAAACAACATACGAAGGCCTGAGGTCCCACACTTAAATAGTTCGACTCGTCGATGTGATGCAAATTTACTACGTGGGGTCACGGCTAAGTTTTATTTTAGTCCTATTGAGTCCTCCCGTTGCATTCTTTGCTTCCTGATACGCCTTGTTGACTTGAATGCATTAAAGAGGTCTATTTGTTTAATAATATTAAAAATAATCGTGTCCTATTGATTTGAAAATATGTCTTCAAAACTTGCTCTGTTGATTTCAAAGATTAGAAAATACTCTTGGTTGATTGGAAACCGAAAGATCCGTCCTGTTGATTTGAAACTATTAAAAAACGTTTGTTTGTTTATTTAAAAAATAAATATAATTTTCGTTGATTTTAAACTATTACAACCGTTACGTTCTTCTGATATATTAATATTGAAAAAAACATGTCCAGTTGAATCGATTTTTATTGATATTTGTTGAGGCGTTTCATGCTCCATGACCTAGTGACAGCATTGGAGAAAAAGTGTATCACTTATATGTATCGGTAGGGCAAACCAATTAGGTGATTACATGTTTTTAGTACAATTATTTTTCTTGAACTTAATTAATCATCTATAAATGACAAGTATATATTGCATAAAAAACTAGAGTATATGCGAACAGCTACAACCCGCTGCCATGCGGCTGTAGAGAGAGACGATTTGTTTCTGCAGCACAGTACGGCCTCTCGCCAAAAAATTAGAAGGAACATTGAGCCGCGGACAAACAGACAGACAGACTGGGGCTGGGCTAAGACACACACATAAAAAAAAACGCACACAGACGCACACACACTCCCGGCCATACAATATACATCCCCTATCTACGCACATGCACACTAGAAAAAAGTAAAAAAAGCACACGCACCATGGTCGAAGGGTGTCATGCAACGGCAGTTTTTATAAGAAGCACAAAAACTAGTCTGGTCCTCAGCGCCAATTTGCAGACAAAGTCGCAGCTCGTCACTTACATTTTTACTGGAAATTGTCGACCGTGAATATAAGGGTTGATGCAGATGAAAGAAGTATATCGACAAAAATTTTAAAAGCCATGTTAGTAAATTATATACCTTTCGTCAAAGAATGTGGGAATTCAGAATCGAAATACTCAACGTGCGTTTGTTCCGTGGCAATTTGGATTTTTTTTGTAGGGAAATTTTCCTGTTTTATGTTCCCCGCAGAAATATAATGTTTCGAGGCACCCTGTGTCTTACAGCTCAGGGTATCAACTCTTCATGAGGTGTGTTTTACATTCACGTCCTTGTAATCCCAGGTGCAACTTCCTGGTTATGATACTGAAGACAAATATTAGATTAAGACGGATCGGTTGTGTGAAAACTTTAACATCCTGATGGTCTGAAAATAAAATATGCTCCGTATTGATTTGAAAACATTGAACAATACGTCTACGAGTGTTTATGGCCTGATATTAAAAATAATTACGTTCTGTTACTTTCAAACTATGTATCAAAAACTTACTTCCTACTGATTTGAAAATGTTAAAAAAACATCCCGCTTAGTTGAAAGTAAGAAGACAACCCATTATTTACAAGTTATTAGAAAGGAAGTAAGTTGAATTAGAACTAATAAATCTCTTCCTGTTGATTTTAAAATATTAAAAACCTTGCGTATTTGCGATGTAATGTTATTTAAGGAAGGCTTCCAGTTGATTAGACTTTCTACGATTTTGTGAGGTGTTTCATGCTCTTTGACTTAGTGTCATCTTTCAGTTCGCCGCGATATAGGCATTGTGCTACTGAAGCGCTAGTAAACCCTCTACTACTACTACCACCAGTACTACTACTACTACTACTACTACTACTACTACTACTACTACTACTACTACTACTACTACTACTACTACTACTACTACTACTAATTAGCGGCATCTTTTAGGAAAAAGTGTTTTACTCGCTATTGGTAGTGTACCGGTATTGCTGGCGCAAACTAGGTAGTAGATTAGATTTGTTTGCACCATTATTTATCTATAAATAAATTACTTTTAATAAACGAAAAAACATTGATTGAGTAAAGAAAACTAGAGTCCGTGCAAACACTCGCAGCCCGCTGCTGTGAGGCTTGCACCGACAGACTAGTTGCTTCTGCAACACAGTGTAGTCTCTCGCCAAAAACTTCGATGGAGCGCTGAGTGCCGGACAAACACATTGGGTTAGGGCGGGGTTACAGCCAGCTTTCACTTCTCTGCAGCGATTTGCAACAAATAGTTTCAGTTGTGTCCCGGAGAAGCCACTGTTTCCGTTTTTCTGCGTCTTTTTCTCATAAATATATGTTACCCCTCCATTTGCTCTTAAACATTGTAGGTTTCAATACTAAGTCTATAGATTGTAGGTTCCAATACTAAGTCTATAGGGTACCTACTGAATCCACGATAGCATTTCAATAAAATAATGAAACTCTACAGTTTCCCTTAAAAATGATGAAATTATGTCGAGACATCTACTTTATTACATTTTTGAAACTCTGAAAGTGTCCTAAAAATTTGAAATATAAACGTTTTTTATTTAGTTCGAGTAGGGTAACATGTCTAGTACCCGTCCACTACGCTAATAGCCGTCCACTTGGCACTACAAAGTTCCCTGTGTGAAAACTAGCGGTGCTAGAAAGCCGTACATAGACTTAAACTTTAGGCTAAGTAGTGCCGCACCATCCCTAAAACAGACGGGCTTAAAAAATCAAACAAGAAAAAATGGTGGTGTTTTCACATTTTTCATATTTTTAGTGGAAAAAATATGAAAACCACCACCATTTTTTCTTGTTTTATTTTTTAAGCCCGTCATTTTCTGGGATGGTGCGGCACTACTTAGCCGACAATTTAAGCCTATGCACGGCTTTCTAGTACTGCTAGTATTCACAGAGGAAGTTTTTTAGTACCAAGTGGACGGCTACTAGTATGGTGGACGGGTACTAGACATGTTACCCTAGAGATAACCTCGAAAAACACGGCACCATCTGTTCATACAACTTTTTTGTTGCCCGCCTTCATTTGCACAACCTTGCTGTGCTAAGGTCATCTGGACATGATAATGCTAATTCAGCGTTTGAGGGTCACAGTTATCTTAAAATTATCTTCACTGTTAGCCGCCAGCAGCTTGGAAGTCATGACTACTACGGTCGGTAAAACGTTCAGGTAAAAGTAGGCGTTCTATTATGTAGCACAGCCAAAAATCGACGCAAACGCAATTTCTATAACTGCAAAAATTATATTAAATGGCTCTTTAACAACGATCTCCGAATCGTCTTTGAATGAATGAAGTTTGCATAGCAGAGAGGCTGCATCCAAAGTATGCCTATATACCAATATGTACATTAGGGGCCCGCCAGAATTCGAACTCTGAGACCCCTAACGTATTTATCTAGCTGAAGCACACGGGAATTTGTGTGTTTCCCTCTTGGGAGACTCCATGTGTGCTTTTGGACGAAAAATATGACATACATATTCATTGGCACGCAAAAGTATTCAATTCATTGAATTATTGTGAAAATCTCAAATTCTAATCTATAATAGGTCAATAGGACTCGAATAATTAACTTAAATGTAAATAGTTAGTTCTGAAACGCTACAAATATCATTGCATTTTTAATTATTGATTGACAAAAATATCAAAAACATCAATTCAAGCGTATTCAGTACATATATTTAATATCTGGAATTGCCACTCCTTTGATTGAGCCTGTTTGCATACCCTATCAAAATTTAAGGCATGCCGCAGCTCCACCCAGAAGCTATATTTGCTTATGCGGCGGCCCCCAGTTTTGATAGGGTAGTTGCATGTGAGCTTCTTACATGTTTCAGGTGTAATACGGGACCCCTCTTCAATGTAGAAAACTTTTAGACCTTTGATATTTTCAAGATTCCTTGATGCTAAGCATAAGCCACAAATTTTCGATCGGCTTTAGGTTATGTGACTGGCTGGGCAACTTCATAACATTAATTTTGCTGTCATCAAATCATTTTTGCATTAGTTTCGATGTGTTCTTTGGGTTGTTGTCTTGTTGAAAGACCGAATCACCCTCAAATTGGAAGTAATCAGCAGACATGAAAAGTTTTGCGCTGAGACTATTTCATATTTTCTTCAATGATGTTCAATTTTCCAGTTCTATGCCCCCTCCAAATTTAACCGTTGGGATAGGTTTCTTGAAGTATGAGGTTCTCCTTAAAACTTCAAATATGGCTTCTAGAGTTCTACTTTAGTTTCACCAGACCCACATAACAGAATCCCAGAATGGCTTCTCTATATACTCGTTTTTAAATTTCGAGCGGTCAGAAACGTATTTCTTTTTCAATACAAAGGTTTTCTTGGTGTCCTCGATTTTGGTCAGAATTATCAATTACTGTTTTTTCTGCTGAAAAAAAGTCCTTAGGTAGGGGGAAAGTGTGCCCTAAATTATTATGGAGTTACGGTTACTGTAACCCTCTCCACAAAAAAAAGGCGGCCCGAGGAGGAGGGGGGGGGAGGGGTTGGAGGTGAAAATTATCCATTGTGGATAGATTGTTTTGAAATTTGGATACAATATGTAATTTTGAAAAAGAAACACATTTTGCTTTACATCTTTTTTATTTAGGCCTTAGTTTTTGAGATGAAAAACGTATTGTGTTCCTTTCTTTCTATATTTCCAATATACCTACGTATACATATATCATATCTTTTCCCATTATCTCAAAACTAAGGCGCAAATCAAAAAGTTGTATGAGCAAAATGTGTTTCTTTTTCAAAAATACACATTATGAGCAGATTTCAAACCAATCGGCCCACAGATAAGAAAGTTTTCGGGAATCCGTAATGATCCCCATGCTGAGTACTCAATAATAAAATATAAATATAAGTAACATAGTAATTTATAGGTAAAACATAAATACTATGCATTAATATCGTTTCTAAATGATAAAACACCATGAATAGAGCATTGAAACTTCACTCATAGTGTAAAAATGTGCATTATGTTAAATTTCACCCAAAAATATTTTATGTTTTTGCCTATCCTGTGAAGTGTAATTTTTCCAGTTAAAAAAGATAGAAGTCTATGATTCTTCATGCTAGCAAAAAATTAGACAGTTTTGGAATCATCGAAAGATTTATGACAAACTAATGTTGAGATATTTCCAAATTTTACATTCAAATTGTTTTTATCGCAATTCATAAAAAAAATTTGTTTAATGAATATTTAGTTATACTGAGCAAAAATTGCGTATTAGAAGAAAATGAAACGGTAAGTGAGAAATCCGGCTACATTAATTTGCTTGAAATGCTTGTTTGTTTGAAAAACTAAGGCTAAAATTGAAAAAAATTACATAAGCAAAATGTGTTTCTTTTTCAAAATTGCATATATTGTGCAAATTTCAGAACAATTGGTTCATAAATAAAAAAGTTTTTAAAAATCTGAGTTGACCCCCTTATAATGCCCCTTCGGTGATGAATTGGACTGATGGTGTCATTGCTGCCAGTTACTTTAGACTTTTCTGCTGCACCAGTGATTTTCCTCGTACAGCCGCTTCTGGGAACATTGGTGACAGAATCAGTCTTTTCCACTTTCTGATCGCGTCCCCAACCGTGTTTACGTTAACTTTCAAAGCCTGGGATATCTTCATGTACAGAATTAGTCTTTCTCCACTTTCTGATCGCGTCCCCAACCGTGTTTACGTTAACTTTCAAAGCCTGGGATATCTTCCTGTACAGAATTAGTCTTTCTCCACTTTCTGATCGCGTCCCCAACCGTGTTTACGTTAACTTT
>LQNS02276498.1:10130935-10141697 GCA_001587735.2 Parhyale hawaiensis
TACAGAATCAGTCTTTCTCCACTTTCTGATCGCGTCCCCAACCGTGTTTACGTTAACTTTCAAAGACTGGAATATCTTCCTGTATCCGGTTCCTTCTCTGTACAGGTCCACTAAGCGTTTTCAGAGATAATTAGATAACTGTTTTGATTTTACCATTGCTAAATAATCGAAAATAACAAGACCTGTTGTTCTAAAAGTTCACAATGGACGTTACTTATTAAATGAGTAAATTACAACCCACACACGGCCGTAATTAGCTGAAGCACTTTCATATAACAGAAAAGTACTAACTCATATTGAGATTCATGTCCAACAAAGCCCTGCAATATGTCTGTCAGTATATCATATAAAAGGGTATTGAATACACCCAAGGACAAAATTAAGAAGCATCCCAAGAAAGGTATGTTTTTAGATATATTTGAAAAGATTTTACCCCTGTAGGTCTTGATCGATGATTGTATCGTTTCAGAATAAGAGTCTGAATAGCAAAGTTGGGTTCGTAATTTTTTACCATAAAGCTGTTTAAACCAGTTAATTCAGTCACGGTAGTAAATTTAGTGTAATTTGTCTGAGTAAATCCTCCGTATTTAATACCTATCTTTATCTACAAAATTTAAGTTTTTGATGGTTTTATTATTTAGTACATCTGTTAATTAAAAGAAATTTCACAAAAAATCTAAAAAGAAGAAAGGGCTCAAGTTATTACAATGTTCGAAAAGGGTAATTCTCAGAATGAAATTGTTAAAAAATTAAGTGTTCAAGGAATGGTGTCCAAAGTGCAATCAAAGAAATATGGACACCAATTCATTCAAAAACCATTCAGGACATGGCCGAAGAAGGTGCACGACATCTTCCGACGACAGACTTATTATGTAAAGTGTATTGATAGTTGACAAGAAAAAAGTCTTCTCAAGTGAATGCTGATTGTCAGACGAAGACTTGTAGAATTTGGTTTCAAAGGATGCAAAGCTAGGAAAAGCCATTTCTGTTGATGTCAACGAGAAGCAAAAAATTTTTTTTGTAAAAACACAAGAACATTTCATGGGTGATGAATGATGATTGAGCTAAAGTGATTTGGTCAGATAAAGACAACTTTCAGGTGAGTTTCTTGATTTTTCTCTAAACCAAATGTGCCCTGTCCGCTTGCACAGCATTTCTTTTGCAAATTTGCAGAATTGTTTATTTGAATATATATTTTTTATACTTTTGAAACACTAGGCGCTGTTGATATGCGTCGTAAAGCTTGTCGCCCACAATGCGTTGTACCTGCGGTGAAATTGGAGGCAACAATTCGGTTCGGTGCTGCATGGCGTCGTCAGGGACTGGAATGCTGTTCACATGCGAGGGCAGAATGAATTCAGCAACGTACACTATATCATGTTGGACAGAGTGTACAGCCACTCATTCAATTGTAACATACCTGAAGGTGTTATCTTCCAACAAGGCAATGCTCCATTCACACATTCAGAGTTTTGAGGGGTTGGTTTGAGAGGTGCATGTGAGGGCAATGTATTGGCCCCTCAGTCCCCGACTCAAACCCCATCGAGCATCTGTGGTCACACGCAGGGAAGAGAGTAAGGTTCCTCAAAGCAGCAGTTAGAAACCAATCTTCATGAAAAAAGCTGTGATAAAACCTAATGGAGGTCATACTAAGTATTAGATGGTAGCATACTTATTAGTACAACTCGGTGTGTCCTGTGGTATCATAAATAAAGTACATTTGAACATGTTTTTCTGACATTATTTAGCGTACCGCATAATTCTCATTAAATAACGTAATTAAATATGCAATTATTTTCAGTATGCCATTGAGAACTCACTATTTACGTTGAAATGAATAATTAATATCCAAATGAGCTTCTATTACTGATTAGAATTTGAGCTTTTCATAAGAATTCGATGAACTGAATACTTCTAGCGGCAGGCTAGAACGTCTGACGTCGACTCTCAAGGTCGCTGGTTCGTGCCCAGTTCCCAGCTGGGCATCTTCTTAGCGTGCTTGTGTGATCGGTCAGCATCCGGTCTACATACTGCTGCGGCTTACTGACCTTTCCTAGCAATGGGGAGGGTTGGGGGTCGCAGATATTGTCGCATGGAGTCTTCCGCCACTGGCGCCATAGCTCTAGACATCTGTGGTCGACTGCAGCCGTATACTCCTCTGGGGCCTGTTGGTCTATATCTGCAGCACAAATCAGTGCATGCGGGTTTCCCAGTTGGGAGTACGGTCAAGTTGACTTTACCTTTACTGTAAATGTAATTGTAACTGTAAGCAGACATATAAATGTAAACATAAATCTAATATAGAAATAATAAATACACCTTACGTAAATTAATAAATGAAAACAGTATATACATAATAGTCGTATTTTTAAAAGTTGAAGATTTGTCTTCAATCGTGAAGAAAAGTACTCTGAAAGTTGACCTACACTGTGACAAAATAATTTGAATGGCTTGTATAGTCTGTATAGATGATTTTGTTTTCATTATTATTATAGCAATAACTCTCCTTCCCTTAAGTTGAAAAATCGGTTTTATCAATATTTTTTAGAAGTATGAGGCATAAATTTTTGGTGTATCTAATGTATTTTTTTTTTCAGATTGTGTGCTTCATTCATACACAGCAACATATTAGCTCTGAATGATTTTTTATCTGGTGAGATTAGCAGCTTTGTAATTCAATACCAACGAAATAGTATATGTTTTTACGTAGTTAAGTGATTTAACTCATCATTATGTTTCTTTTACGAGCGTGTTCGTTTATCGCTCTTCTGCTCACTGCGGCAGTGATGACATCATCTGGTGAGTACGTAATTATTTAGCCAAAATAAATAATCATATAAGTTCTTGGACAAAAATTGTATGTTAGCTTTCCATGCAAAACTGACTCAGTTGTATATAAGACTGATTCACAAGATCTGCTCAGACACCCTGCACCTTCCTTAATATGTTCCAATTTGTGCCTCTGGACGTAGCGTAACACTTGCCATCTTGCGGGAGGACCATTTTTTTTTAAATTGACTATGTATCCTACTAACGAGTTCAGTTAAAGTCCAAGAAAATTCATCAGATATCTATGTTAGTACGTCAAGGCTTCAGTTAAATCCTGAGTACACCGTAGGTCCGTAACTGGCCTGTTTTGCATTGGCATGCTATGGAGTGGCGTTGGCCAGGAGTTAAGGCAATAATCCAGCGTTAATGCTCTAAGGGGATGAGTTGAGATACCTGCGGATTATTCAAGTATTTTATTCGATACTTTCTTATACCGAGGCCACACTATGCAATCGCATGCAAAATTAGAGCACCCTGAGAGCGCATACCTCCGCCAAGCTGAGCAACGGTCAAGATAAAATAAAATTAGTTCTGAGACCATGATTTTCTTCGTATCAACGCTAAAATCTGATCATTTGTGCCCTTTAACAGTGTTAACAGATTCAGTAATTTTTTGGAGATCCATTCATAACTTACTGAGTTATGCTGCTAACAAACACAGTGACAAACATGAGCCAAATATACAAACGAACCAGCCGATCTGCACCAAAATTTAATCATTCATGTCTTTAAATAAAACTAACAACTCATATGAATTTCAAAAAAGATTCATTCATTATTGATGAGTTATTGTGCTAACAAGCATAAAATCAAAAACAGTGACAAACAAACGATCGAACGGATCATTACAGAAATTTGGTCATTTACTCTTCGTGATATACCTAACAACTCATGTAAGTTTGATAAAAATTCGTCTTTAACTTTTTGAGTTATAGCATTGAGAAAAATGAGGCTGACAAACAAACAAACAAGCGGATGAACGAATCTTCACCAAAAGTTAATCATCTGTTCCTCTCAACATATATCTATCAATCCCTGTAAATTTCGTCAACATCGGTTGAAATCTTTTTGAATTATCTTGGTGACAGACAGAATAAGACAGACAGACAGACAGACAGGCAAAGCCGACGAAAACATGACCTCCTTGGCGGAGCTAATTATTAGTGGGTGTGTAGCATGCACGTTAGCCTGCTGCATAAATAGGGGGAGTGTATATGTCACGATGCTGAAAGCATCTGCTAAGCTGATATATATGGAGAACTGAGGATGAAAACAATTTTAAATTAGTTTCAGGTAAAAATTCCGCATTTTTGAACTGCACGTGTTTGCAGTTAAATTCGAAAATTACGTGGCGGCAAATGAACAAACTCATACGGAGTTACCATTGCATCACTCTGACAGGCTCTTCATCATAAGCACGATCGTTATAGTAAGTTTCACGGACTGGAAAGGGAAGGAGGGGGGGAGGTACATTGCACACAAACTTCAACCGCAACGGAAGTAGTATTTTACCTAGCCTTTCTTACTAATATATTACCCTATAATACAGAAAGATTACTATTTTGAAAATATTTTATTTCCACCACATTACAGTTTAAAATAACGTAATTGCTTTCTATCGAGCTGATATAAAAGTAAATTGATTAATAAGGGTAGCAGCTACTAGCTTCAAAATAGTATGCTGAACTTAAACTTAATTCAACATGTTTTAAAGTTGACTTAAATAGTTCAATAAATTACATATGCGCTTGAAATTTATCGGAAGATTTACCTCTGCCAAGGAGGTTATGTTTTCGTCGTGTTTGTCTGTCTGTCTGCCTCTTTGTCTGTGTCTGTCACCAAGATAACTCAAAAAGTTATAGACCGATTTGAACAAAATTTACAGGGATTGTTAGGTATGTTAGGAGGAACAGATGATCAACTTTTGGTGAAGATATGTCCATCCGTTTGTTTGTTTGTTTGTCAGCCTAATTTTTCTCAATGTCATAACTCAAAAAGTTGTGGATAGATTTTTATGAAATTAACATGAGTTGCTAGGTATACGGTATAACAAGGAGTAAATGACCAAAGTTTGGTAATGATCCGTTTGTTCGTTTGTTTGTTTGTCACTATTTTTAACTTTATGCTTGTTAGCACAGTAACCCAAAATATAATAAATGGATCTTTATGAAATTCATAGGGGTTGTTATTATTATTAAAAAACATAAATAATTGAATTTTGATGCGGATCGGTTCGTTCGTTTGCATGTTTGACTCATGTTTGTCAAAAAGTTTGTTAGCAGTATAACCCAAAAGTTAGGGACGGATCTTCAAGAAAATTGCACAAGCTGTTATTACTATCAACAGGCACAAATGATTAAGTTTCGAAGTTTATGCAAAGAAAATTATTGTTTCAGAGCCAATTTGAATTTTTTGCTACCGTTTGCTCGCTTGGCGGAGGTATGCGCTCTCAGAGTGCTCTAGTTTTTATCGTTTTACTCTGCTCACCCTTTTTTTTATACTGTTGTAGTGTGTGTTTGATAAATTTGAATAAATATTATGAAGTTCAAATTAACATTGGTGTATAAGCTACTGCGCAAAATATTTCATTATTTAGCGACACACACACAATCATAGTTTTACCGATATCGTTGATGAAGCAAGAATTAGGGATTATGTCGCCCTTAGACAGTTGACGCCTGCTTGACGAGCTCGCTCGTTGGTGGCGCGTCAGTGACGAAGGAATGACGAAACGATGACGTAAGATTCCCTAGTCAGCTCACCAGAGCAGAGAATTCTGGGAGATTTTAATTTTTTAAAATAGGACAGAGTAAATGATTTAATTATGAGGGATGGTGTATTGTATTCCTACAGTCTTTTAAATGCAAGTATAATAGCTTGGTCATATACCACTCCTTTAAAAACAGTAGCATAGATACGGCAGCAGCAAGGACGTGCGAGCCACATGCTCGCATCAAATTGAGCATCTGCACTATGATAAAGACCGATGTGTTTTTATCTGTTTGATTATTTATCTGTTGATCTGTTTATTTATTTATCTATTTTCTGTCACGCTTTAACGAAACAGATAGGCGGAAATTAGCCCAGGTTGGAGGCTGTCCATGCATAGTCATCCAGTCAAGCTTCATTGAAAACTGATTGGTAGAAAATTGGCTATGTTGCAGATGATGGCCAACTTATCTTAATCCGCCAGAGTTGGAATTCAAACAATAAAGACATAAAAGGCTTCGTCTGATTTGTACGAGTACTGGCTTCTCCATACATCGAATCTACTGCAAAGTATAGGGCGACCTTATGACAGAATGCACTTCTTGCATCGCCGAAGGAGAAATCGCAGCAGTGAAGATATCTGAAGCTTCCAATAGTACTCACCTGCATCTTGATTCTTAGTTTCTTCCCTCAGATAATTTCGTTGCGTCAGTTATTCCCCATAGTTAAATCAATGGTCGGTGAAACAGCTTTCGCAAAGCAAAAACCATTGGACCTGAAGAAGCTATCCGACCGTATCCATAATACAGAATCGAAGCTATTACTTTGAGCGTTGCTGATCAGCCTGCAGTGAGCAATGTATTTTCTCAATTTCAGAGAGATATAGAGAAAAAAGTTTCGATACTGAGCGGCTGTGAAGCTGTAAACGCTCATCTCAGGGTGCTTAGATTAGCAGTTGTAATAACGAAAGTTTGATCAATGAATGCTCCCACATATTCTTCGCTGTCATTTTATGACAGCGCGGGTCCTCTATTGCCATCATATAGAGTGGCCCGGCATCAGGGACAGTGGACTATAATGGAACGTATCTTAATTAATAAGTGCCTAGTTTTGGAAATAACCATATCGGTTGTCGCCCTCACGGGAGTCTTAATGCACTTTATTCACTAAAGATTACGCAAGTTGATTTGCGCAAGCTGACACATCTGTGAAACTTAAGGATATATTGAAATATATTCCGATAATAGATATACTGTATATAGCCATGCACCACACGATACTTTGACTGTCAACTGAAATTTACAAATGAGACTGAATGTCAATAGAGTAAAATCCGATAAAATCCTCTTCAGGCAACAAAGCGATCTCAAACAAATAGTAAACGGGTCTTCGTGATGAAAGAAATGTGTTTATCAGCAAGAAAAACAATTTCGTAGCTGTATATCAACTGTGGATAACGGTATTGTTGAAGCTTGGGACAGTAAAATAACCCAAAATTGGCTAAAATAAATTTTGCAAATTACCGTAGGCCAGTGCTCTCGCATGCGAGTTTTTTTTTCGAATCTACATTCCTTGCGTCTCCAAGAACAGTTGGTCCATGATATGGCCTATCATGAGAACCACCGGCCCGTTCTATTCGACACTTACAGTGTGCATTGAGACGATCGCGTACGTTACTAAATTTAATAAAGCTTCCGTGCTGCGAAGGCCTAAGTTGTCAAAATTCACCGGAGAACACGCTAGTGCTGATAAAGTGCAATGGGAGTCTATTGTAATAATGCTCCTACGTTGCTAAGTGCATCAAGGAACCAGCTCGCTCAGCCAAAGGGCTTTGACAGTCGATGGTCCCGTAAATAGTTCGGTTACTCTAGTGACGAATCTAACGTGCTAGACTTTCCTAGCAAGAGCCTTTGTCAGGCTGATATTACTTTGTAAACATTATGTGAATGATCCACTATTAAAGAAATATTAGAAACAGTCTAGAAAGGAAAGTAAAAACTAATTTTTGTTTTGTATTTTCAGCCAAGACTCCCCATCAGGTTCTCCATGAAGCGTCCAATGACATCATGGGGACCCTGAAGCCCTACACCAACATGACAAGTTCCGAGCTGATGGGGCCCATCGCCACGGTATGTTGGGGCCCATCGCCAGGGTATGTTGGGCTATCAAGCCTCAACTTCGAAAAAACGTCAATAACATTTTTCACCCTTATCTTTTGAAAAAAAAAGTTTTCCTTTCGATGGGTTAAGAGCCTAGAATAATATAGAATAATATATATTTGTATATATATAATATATATATATATATATTGCACCCTTTGCCTTCAGTGAAAAAGTGTTATGGTTTGGCAACCTCCGACAAGGTGGGGAACTCGTGTTATTGCTTCAATAGTGACGTCAATGCACAGTTATTGTCGTAATTTTCGCTCATTAGTCGAAAACAGAAAGGCCTGCCTGTTAAATAAGCAAGCACAAATGTCCTTTCATTGAATATTCAGTATTATGTACGCAGTGCATTATTATCCTCGTACTGATCCTTCAGTACAACAGAGTTTTCCTGTATTTATTTAATACAAGTAGAATTGAAACTAAATCTAAAACAACAATGGCAGCTCATATATACGCAGTGTGTCACCATCCTTACGTACGTTGATAATTCACTATATTGATATTTTTCAGCAGTCCATATGTCGTGAATATTGTACCCTTCATAGCGTCTTTAATCTTGATTAACCAGGAATCATTTCCTAGATGAATAAACCCCTTCATAAACAGAATTACGGGGCATTTTCTTTCAATCCGATACTATTAACAACATCCAATACAACTAGTAGTTGTTGTCATTTACTTCGTTTCAATCACTCCCTCATCATCATTAAAGGGAAATAACCCTAAAAAACAGACAAAATAAAAAATGGACCACCAAACCTAATGTAAAATTTTTGAAAAATGTTTTAGTTAAACTAGGATACTGTTGAGTAATTGATTTTACATACTGTCTCATTAGAAGAGTAGTATCACAGTAGGCCTCTTATACCTGTGCACACGCTCGTCAAAAGACTGAGTTTCCTCAGCCCTCCTAAACACAGCTCTGACTTCACAAAAAAGGTGTAAAACTGTTAGCCGTCAGCTCAGTTTGCCCAGGAAGTTTGTTATGTTAGCTCAGTTTCGAACATATCGTCAAACTTGAAGGGAGTCATAACTCAAACTTCGTTGCAAGTGTGTACTACTTAAATAGACACATAAAGGAATTTGGACGCTATGATGACGAAATTTATGGGGGTTTTAACTAGCGTGTGCACAGACTCTTAGTCGCACAAGCTCCAAGCGTGATTAAAAAGCGAACGAAGCCGTTTCTAGCGCCTTACGTATCCCAACATCGAAGAATTGCAAACAGTCGATTTAGTGTTTCTACTTCTAAAATTATTCTTAGAGCTAACGGTGTCACGCCGTTGGAAATTGACTACGTATATAGCTTCGCCAAATTCCAAACTTGTATATATTATAGTAACTAATTCTAGTTACAACTTCTACATTTCAGATGATGAAATTTATACGCAACACACAAAGTATCCCAGACGCGATACTTCGCACCGGCAAAAGTATCATCGGCAGAAGGCCGGAGTGTACAGCGTGCGAGATACTTGCTCAAGTTTTCCTCAAGTTCATCAGAAGTACATCGGATACGAACTCATTTTTTAAAGCTGTGACGTCGCTGTGCAAGCTGATGGCGTTCTCCCAGCCAGGGGTGTGTGCTGGGCTCATCAGCAGAGAAAGGGTAAGACTGTTGAGTATTGTTTTATTTTGTGCCCACCGTATTCAAAGAAAAAGGTAAGCTCACTTTTGAGCTTTTTATAACTTGTTCATATCTTATTAACAGAAAAAAGATAACATCATCGAGGCCGTTATTTTTTGGCTACCGCAGTTACAGAGAGGCGATGTTCTTGTGATCTGTTATATTTTGGGACTACCTTATTAACAGGAGAAAGGGAAGATCATTGAGATCAATAACATTCTGTGCCTTCTGTACCTACAGGAAATGGCAGGATTATTAAGGTGTGTCATATTTTGTGTCTACAGTGTATTAAAATCAAACTTGCAGATAAAATTTATCATACTTTGTACCTTTCACACAAAGAGAGAAAACACCCAGATCAAAGTATCACACATTATGCTTGTCATATAAACAGAGGAAACATATATGTATCTTGGATTTATCCCAGCTTGCACCTGTAATTTCAACAAAGAAAGTATGTTTATCAAATTCATTACGCAATGTACTTGCTATGTCAACAGGGAAAACGCATAGATTAGATTATGGTACTTTGAAAAACACAGATAAATCATATTTATCATGTCTTGCGCTTGTCATAAGGTCGGAGAATACATGTAGATTAGATTTATTATACTTTTCTTCTATCATATCTGCAGCGGTGGGGCAACACCAGTCATATTTATAAGATTCTTGTGCCTGCCGTGTGGCAATAAACTAACTAAATAGCTAATGTAAGAATAATTAGACTAATTATTCTTTGTTCCTGCCAAATGATCTGAGAAAATGTAATATCAGTTACGAGTAGGTTCACCATATTTTACATCAAGACGTGCATACTCACTTCAGATTGAGCGCTGTTGAAAACTGCATGCTATTCTCTGCTTCCAGGTAGTGAAATTACATTTATCTAACAACCAATAACACGACAACATTGTGTTAGAAATAAATCAAGCAATGGTCTCGAAGGCGTCGCGAATTCTGAAAAAAATGTATTCATAGATTAAAGTTTACTATAGCGAAAATGTCTTGGCAACAGTACCGTGTGTTTAGGTAACGTCTGTTCGAGGATTTACTAATGCTGTGTTTTGGAAACCTTGGCTGTGTACACGTCATACTGCTTTTAGTCATGTAAATATAAGGTGTTACTTCAAAAAAATTCCTACAAAAGATTTTTTGGCGATTTTTATTAGTATTTATGATCACGAACAACATATGAGAACTCTAGGAAAGTCAGACCACCGGAAAGACGTTATTTTCAAAATGGCGCCTGAAAAAGTCGTTAAAACAGTAAAATGACAACTTCTATAATAACTAGAGCACGCTGAGAGCGCATACCTCCGCCAAGTGAGCAAACGGTAGCAAAAATTCAAATTGGCTCTGAAACCATAATTTTCTTTGCATAAACTCCAAAATCTGATCATTTGTGCCTTTTTATATTAATAACAGCTTG
>LQNS02276498.1:10143310-10177118 GCA_001587735.2 Parhyale hawaiensis
ATGTTGTTCGTGATCATAAATACTAATAAAAACCACCAAAAAACCTTTTGTAGGATTTTTTTTGAAGTTCAAGCCATATTTACACGACTAGTCTTATTTAAAGGATGCAGAGCAGCAAACCTTGCCTCTAATTAAAAAAAAAAAACAGTCTGTATAAAAAGCTGCTTAGAGACAAGTCCTGACTGGCCATAGCGGGGAAGTCCGTAGCCTTAAAAAATTACTGCTGCCTAACATTCAGAGTAAAAAAAAAGGTACAGGTGGCGCTTTCATATGAGTTGGTCGTGATCTACAGTAATAGTTCCCAAACGTTTTATACTAGCGACGCACATTTGAAGCAATTATTAGTAAAATATACTGGCACCCGTCGTGTCGAAATAACAGAATTTACGCAACTAAATGAGTTTTACCACTCTTTCGTAGCATCTTAAAATGCTGAATTAAATTAAATTTGTCATCTACATATACCGTGGCGTATCGCTTTGGTATCCCTTCTGTTCGTAGATGTACATGGTGTTTACGGATCTCCCCTTCAATAATTGCTTTATGCAACTGTGCCTACGTAACCTATGCCTATTTTGAGTAGAAAATACAATAAGCGTTAACTAGCCCGTAACTTCAATCCTTGGCGCCTGATACATCGTTTTGGATTGTGTTTTGAGCGTTAATCGCAAACCAATGCGCTTTAGAGGGCCAAGAGGAGCAGGATAGAGTTTTCGGTCGTTTCAAACGTAACTGGTTTGCTATTGACATTGGTGGCGCCAGTGAACTCTCATGACCTAAGTTCCGGATAAGGTTTTTGGCCCCCAGGGCTCTTTCCCTTGGGGCTCTTTCCCTGGGGGCTCTTTCCCCAAGGGCTGTCCCGAGTGCCCTTTTCACAGGAGATGTTGCAGCTGGCCGCAGTTCCTGCTGACGAGGTTAGTCTGAAGAGTTAGGTAGGTTCTCTATAGTTCTCCTCTCTGCCCCTTATTTCCTGCCAGTAGTAGCGCGCTGGTCATTTCATTGAGACCAATAGAACTCATCGGAGTTCGCATAAACTTGAAACCTTATGGTAGAAACGTCGAGAAAACAATCACTGAAAATTCTTAGTATTGTTGCCCTAGTAATCCTTTTACCAGCGCTATAAGTTAACTTTAATAGGATTAGATTGGCTTAATCAAAGCGAGTGAATTGAATACTCCTTTCTTTTTGAAAATCCAACCTTTTACGTGACCAAAGTACTCTGTTTATGGGTAGTTTCTGGCTCAGACAGTATCGACCCCCCCGCACTTTGTTTTCAGAGGCATCTGAAATACGCTCCTATATTATACTGGTTCACTTGTAAGTCAATAAATAAGGGTAATGATTCATACTGGTACAGGTTTAGTGTTTATCTCCAGCATGTACTGAAGCCTGTTGCTTAATCTTCGAAATCGAATGTCAGCAGAGACATAAGGGCTTGTAGTAAAGTGTTACCGTTATCTTCTTTATGCTGCAGACGGAAAATTACAGCAGGAAAAATATAATCTGTTTTGAGAAGACCTAGGCCTTAAAATTTTGCCAGTGCATGTCTCACGGAGCAGAGATTCATTACCGGCTTTTGCATTAGTCCCGTTCCACTTTATTTACCGTCTAAAATTTTGAAAGGAGTACCTGATTTATTTCATCTGATGTAAGGAGAGATGTTGCCGGCTGGGAGGAGGCATTATAGGCGGTCATCCAGCCGTCTGACCTTCGGCCGCATGGTGATGACGGGTTCGTTGTGGTCTCGATTCTGTTTGTATCCCTTGAGGCACATATGCACCTTATCACTAATCAGTGCTAATAACAATTGCCTGAAGAGGATAAATTTGAGGTGTTTGTCACGGAGAATTATAGCAGATCACATATGATATATGTAAAATGAAGTGTAACAGGACTTTTGCAAAAGCGGGTATATGTATATTTGTATAGGGCAAAGCAAAGAAATAGTGGTTTTCACAGTGACATTTTTATATTAGCTCCAGTATTGCTGTTATACGTTGGCTCTGCAAAAAATTTTTTATCAACATAGATACATGTGCAATGAATGTTAATGATGAAAGGATTTACCAAATTGAGGCAAGTGTGGACAGTGAATATAACTGAAAGTCCAATTTATCCTGCATGAGAGGCAAATGTACCTGTACTAGCTTGCTATGTGAAACATTATATTTATATGAATTAATTATGAGTAATATATAATTATATGTATGAATTTATCAGAATATTTTGATAGCAACTCATTATGAATACAGGATTTACGAAAAACAACGCCGTACATTTATATTAAAGTATCGTTATTAAATATTTCATACATTCTGACTCCTAAAATGGTTTATTGGTTTGTTAAATGGAGCAGCTGGCAGATGTTACTGGCGTTGTAATCCTCTGTTGGTGGCCCGTGGTCTGCTGCGCTGATTATTGGAAGGACGTTAGGCGACGCATTTCGGTCATTTCTCATGTCCATTTTCAGGCAGTGGTGGAAGGTAATGACTAATGAGCTTATTGCCTTCCTTTACTGCCTGAAATTGGACATGAGAAATTACTGAAACGCGTCGCCTAACATCCTACCAATAATCGGCGCAGGCGACCACGCGTCACCGACGGCGGACCACAACGCCATCTAACAAACCATGCAGGAGACCACTTTAAAAGACAGATTGAATGAAGAAGTCAATAGAGATATTTTATTAAAACTATACGGCGTTATTTCTACTAAAACCTTCATGATTACATTTACATATACTGTTGTTACAGCTTGCAGTAGAGAAAAGAGGCTGTATCAGTACCAGTATGCTGTAGTTCGCTCTGCATACCTGGGGAGGGAGGCAATGTCTGTCCGGGGGTGAGGGGTAACTGCATGGCACGATGCTACCACGTGCTATTATGTGCTATGTAACGGACTGGGAGTTTCCGCAAGGCCTCAAATAATTTCTGTCCCAGTTTTTCTGTTCCCCCTCCCCTCTAAAACTGCTGGAGCAGGAAGTTCACAATTTGCCTTACGAAAATGGTGGACTGACCTTCCAGTTCTTGTTCGAAATCGTGCTTGCAGTACGCCTTTTGAGTTTCTCTTATATCGAAGGCAAGTGAGTTTCTTGATGATAATCATTATTGGTCAGGTGTCCATGACACTGCTGAAGCGGATTCGTGTGTTCTGAAGGACCGACGTACGGGCTGTACGTGCTGCTGTACGCGCACGTAATTCGTAATATCAGCATGGCGACGGCTGATACTTGCTCATAGATACTACTTAGGTTTACCCTTGTTCGTAAGACGTGCCGACGTGCTTTTAGTTCTATTTCCGCCCAACGTCACCAGCGCTGCTAAAAATGAAGGTAAAAAAAAGTATAACAGGGGAGACCTTCATTGTCGTGCTCCTTGCCATGATACTATGGCGACTCTAGCAAAGTTATTGGCCGCCCAAAAGGTAAAGCCGCGATGAGACAGCTTCTAGCTGGTGCTGCCAAAAATTATGCTAGGGGAAGGATGCATCGCACGTGTTCTCTTGCTTACTGCACGTTGTTCTGCACGCAGATTACTGTCCGCTTTGCGACCACTTTTGATGTATTATTTAACTGCCAACACGTATTTAAGAATTGCTGTTTTTACTAGCTGAACAGGAACACTAAGTCTCCGAACTATATATCACTGCTCGCGATAATCTCCTTTGCTCAACTAACTGAAGAATGAAGTAGGCAGGCACACTGCAGTAAAATCAGTAAGGCAGCGCCGCAGCACGGGAAATAAAGAGCTTTTATCACAGAGTCTTCACCTCGCGGGACTGAGGCAGAAAGAAGAGTAATTGGAACGGGAGTTTCGTTTGAGTATTTTGGTCTTCCGTCATTGTACTGTAGGAGCTTAGCTCCATATATGATTTGCTAAGCATTGCCATCCTTTAAGTTTTGCTGTCAAAAAGATGAGGACAAACGCAGAGCTCAACTTGTAAAGTCAGCAGAAAAGGTGTTCGGGACCTGCTCATCAGTGAGTTAAGCGACGATCTCTGCTACTCATGAAGGACCTTACCAATAACAAACTTGCAACGTATTCTGTTATATTACTTTGGTAACAACGAGCTTGGAAAGAAAACGACTGCAGAAAGGAAAGGAAAGACAAGTGGAAGCAGAGAACTTTGCAAGCTTTGAAGCGATGATAAATAAAGATGATATGAAGTGAAGCAGACAGGCAGACTACGATACCTGCTCTTAGAAGGCAACACAACACCAACAAGGGATAACGGGAGTGACATAGCTATGAACGAAGCGACTGGAGCAGCGAAAAAAAAACATTGCGAACATACGAACAGTATGTTCGTATGTTCCGAGAGCAACATCAGGAAGACAGAGCTGTTACGCATGAGAACAACTGCATGGGAAACACGTCAAAAATGAACGCTCACTTCTGGTGTAGCGTGTTGTAATAAAATGCAACAGTTCTAGAGTTTTAGAAATGAAACCGACTGGTTATTTCTTCTAATTTCGAATGTCGTCGTAGTTTTCCTCATACAGATGGACACGAAGAATACAAAGATACCGGTATAGACATTTTTATTTATGTATGGAAGCACATACTCGTGTTATCGTTACCATATATTACGGCTATGATTCTGATGTAGCCTTTCAAGAACAGGGGCAGATATTGGATTACAGAAAATCCGAGAATTTGACCTGAGAAGAGACGGCGTTTGAAGCATGTGAAAAAGTTGGTCCTTGTTTCTAGAGATGGTAGCGCATTTTATTTTTAAATTCTCATCACCTTCAAGCAGACCACACGCACAAAAAACACACACACACACAAGGAAGCACACTTACAAATTAGTAGGTTTTAATGAAGCAAAAGAAGATTGTTACTGAAATGTACACATCCCTTGATTGAACCCGACTACAGTTACTCCTTCATGGATATCCTGGTCACCCCTAAACCCGATATTACAACGGAGCACATTATAATGGTTACATTTACTGGTGTATATTTGTAAAAATATCCTAGTAATACAATAATATGAAAATTTATAGAAGAGAGTTTACAATAGCACAAGGGACAGCCATCACAATCCAAGAAGTCTTTCGAGTTGGTGCCATCTTCAATGTGTAGGAAGGGTTGAAGGGTTGATCATGGTACTTCGTACAACTTGGCTGCCGTCTTGGTACCTACCCATGCTGTTATTTTCTGCAGCTTCAAAGGCCCTCTGCATAGTCTTGTTCATACTGGCATCCACTGCCAGTGTTCGGACCTTTTTCACAGCTTTCTGGCGTATTGTACATACCTACAACAGATAATTTCTGTCACATCGTAAAGATTATTCAAAATACAAATTAACTTATGAGAAACATGAGAATAATTCAGTGTGTTATTGGGAATCAACTTTGAAATCGCTCTGATCTAGTTTGAAACTAATTCCAAATTTTCCCCGTCTGTTGGTATCCAAAATTACCTCAACAGCTATGATCTCTAAAATCACTAAATTGTAAAGTAATGACAGTTAATTCATTTTTACGGGAACTAAAACTAAAAAAAGATGAACATTTTTAGCTACTTTGACATCACTGCTTAAAAATGTAGCTAAGAAGAAAAATAGAAAAACTAACCTCAAAACACACCGCTTCAGTCTCCAACAGAATCAGCACTATATATATATATATATAAAATAGATATTGACCTCATTTCTTTGTTTTGATCGAATGAAGATGTGCAACAGGTGGTTTCATTAGATTACAAGGTCAGAGTAGCAGGAAGTTGAAATTTCCAACCATTTTCTGCCGAAGGGCCAGAATTACCCCAACTTACTCTCCATGACGCCAGTTCACCTGCAAATTGGCCTTAGGTGCAGCAGGATTTTGCGATTGCTTCCGTATATCACTTCCCTTGGTCTACAAGTTGAAAAACATCCAGTGAAAGTAACAACTCTCTGCAGTTAATAATCAAGCAGCTACATGGCATTGAGCTGTAGCCAGCAGTGTGCATGGTCTCAATGGTCAGCTCGTCTACAGACAAAATAGCCTATTGATGGGTCCCGAAAAACAAGACCCTTCCGCTGATAAAACAAAAGTTAATGCTTGCGTATTGAGCGTTGTCTTTTAAACCCAATGAATATCGACAACCCAAACAAAAATTGAAAATCAAACAAAATTGAACAAAACTTGAAATCTTACACAACTTTAGCACCCAAGGAACATTGAAAACAAGATAAGTTTTCAAAATTTAATGCAAAAAGAAACTTAACTAATGTTAAAAACCAAGTAAAAGCTGACAAATCAACAAAATTTACAAGCCAAATAATTATTTAAAACTCACGAAAATTTTAAGTTCAACAAAACATGATACAGCAATGAAGCTTGAATATTCATTTGGAGCTGAAGATAAAACAAATGGTATTAAAACGAGTGTAAAGAATAGACCCCTTCCCCCGAAACTCATTTGCCACCCCAAAACTGATTTACTGACAGAGAGTAAACAGTTATTTCCAGGTTATCTCAAATAAAAACATCTTTTTCATTTTTACGTGTGACTGCGTGTTGGAAATAATTAAAGGGCTGATATGGCTATAGTGCAGTAACGTTCCTTTGTTTGATCAAGCGTTACTGTACTTCTTGTATTAGCCCTTCAAATTCTTCTTCAGTTTTTCTTATATTCTAGTTCCACAAGCGTCGTTTTTCCTAATTGGATATTAAGGCACACATCTAGCTGTTTGTTTTCTTCTGTAGTTAGAGAAATGCGCATTAGAAAGAAAGACATAATGTCAAATATAATTTTTTTTTGCAGTTAGCGCTTGTCGAAATTGATCAAGTGTTGTGACTACAGCAAATATAAAATACTAGAGCACTCTGAGAGCGCATACCTCCGCCAAGTGAGCCAACCGTAGCAAAAATTCAAATTGGCTCTGAAACCATAATTTTCCTTGCATAAACTCCAAAATCTAATCATTTGTGCCTTTTTATATTATAACAGCTTGTTCAATTTTTTTGAAGATCTGTTCATAACTTTTTGAGTTATACTGTTAACAAACGTTATAACAAATACGAGTTAAAAATACAAACGAACCAACCGATCTGCACCAAAATTTGATCATTTATGTCTTTTATCAATACTAAAAACTCCTAGAAATTTCATAAAGATCCATTCATTATTTTTTGAGTTATTGTGCTAACAACCACAAAATTAAAAACAGTGACAAACGAACGAACGAACAAACGGATCATTACCAAATTTTGATAATCCACTTTTTGTTATATACCTAACAACTCATGTTAATTTCATCAAAATCCATTCATAACTTTTTGAGTTATGGCATCGAGAAAAATGACGCAGATAAACAAACAAACGGATGGACATATCTTCACCAAAAGTTAATCATTTGTTCCTCCTAACATACCTAACAATCCCTGTAAATTTCATCCAAATCGGTTCATAACTTTTTGAGTTATCCTGGTGACAGACAAAGAGACAAACAGAAAGTCAGACAAACACGACGAAAACATAACCTCCTTGGCGGAGGTAATAAACAGACGAGCTGCAAAAGAGAGCATACCCACCTTTCCAGAGACAGAATGGCCGAAATTCCTCATTTTCTGCAGATCGAAAGCTTAATAAACCGGATACTATATATATATATTGCCTTTACGCTCACTAGTCAGATCTGCTGCACAATTTAATTCTACTTGACCCTTTGTTAAATAGTACGACCGTGTGACGCTTTCATCAGTACACGACAGGAAAATCAGGGTATCCTTGATATCACCTTAGGAGGGATCAATATGAGTTGGGTCAAGTTCAAATTGAAGCTGCTACTACTGCCAGGTCTAAGGTAGATGATATATAGCGTGACTTGTGACATTTTTCACACGTCGTATGCATAATATACGGGCCTGAGGGCATCATAATAATTGGGGAACAATGCTTTTGTTCTGTGGATTCTCCTCAGGTTGCTTCAGTATTAGATGGGGAAGTTAAATTACCGTGGATATGATCTCGGTAGACAAAAACATGAAACAGAATCTAATTTTAAAGTTGCTACTACTCGCTGATCATAGGTAGAATTTTTGCTGTCTGACCTGACTCATATTTTCACACTTCGTATACATGATACGGATCTAACATATCACTGAAGAACATTGGGTAAATATTCGTCCTATCCCCCACCCGAGTTAAAGGATAAGAAAGTGATTTCTAGTATAATTGAGGGATACTGAAAACGAAAACGACACCCATTTTTGTGGAAATTAGGCAAACCAGGCCTACGCCTTACCTAACCTGCCCAATTTATGAAGGGATTTATGCCTAACTACCCGACAGTACGGCTTAAAGAGGGGTGAATCAGAGGGATTTTTGCCTAACTACCCAATAGTACGGCCTAAAGAGAGGTCACTCTGAAGGGGTTCATGCCTAACTACCCGACAGTACGGCCTGAAGTGGGGCGAGTTTGGCTCTTACGCATACGCATGTAACCTAACCTAAAGCAGCAGGGCGCTCCGACGGGTCAATGAAGAAGCTGAAAAGACGAAAATTTGACAAAACAAAACAGAATTTCCACAAATAAAGACCTATATATTGTAAATTAATAATTTTCTACGAATCAAAAGATATAAATATAATTCTGAAGTTCAAGTGGGGGATAAGACGAATATTAGCCGAAAATACTATTTTTTTTTTCTTTTGTCCTGTGGAATTTCCACAGGTTCCAGCTAGTTTGAAATTATTGCAGAGTACCTCCAAGCGGTCCACTCTGTCGTGTACGTGGCACACGTTGAGGTGCCAGTAGTGTCATGGTAATTGGGATATGCAGCAGTTTCCTGCCCTGTTTGTCCATGTGACTGGATAGGCAACGTGCGTTGTCAGTACATTAATGCTATATGGCCTTCAATTATCTCCATTACCGAGACGAAAAGTTTTTTTTGTTATGTCTGGATAGGAGCTCAGTATTTGGGTCATGGTACAACACGAGTGTTTGCATCATCAGATCTGTTAAAACGCGGAAAAAAAGTTGATGACCAGCCGTTTTAAGTAGTTCAAGGTCATTGCGTGTCAAACTGGATTTTCTGCAATACAAGACCACATTTGATCCTTTGGATCACTGATTTCGAAACCCACTAATAATTTATGTTTATGTAAGGAGCCAATACTATTCCATCTGATCCCATCAGTTTTTTTGCACATTTTGCAAGCCCTAAGCCCAATCCAGTGGCCATTTTCCTTCTACACGACAGGATATAAAAATTTCTTGTAAGAAACTCCGCAGATGCCACGTGCTGACTGGTATCGCTGATATTCGATTTTCCTCCCATCGAGGTCATGTTCTAATTCTACTTGCTCCCCTTGCGTTTCTTCCTTCCTCTTCCTTAGTTCGCTCCTGCATTAGTAGGAACGTTACGCTCTCAGTTTTAGGGTATTCTGTTCTGTATTAATTTATTCTAATTCACTTGGGACACATTGGGCCGCTGTAGATAAGATGGTGTGCAGTTGGTTAGCTAAAACTCGTTAAGTTAGACAATGTGTATTGGTTATACAAGGCGCATTATAAGATTAGAGGAGTAGCAGTGGGTTGTGCATGATGTATGCGAAGAGACGATAATAATACTAATACCAATATTTTACTTGTAGATGGCACAACAGATGAAGATTGTAGAATTAGGCGAAAAGCAAGACAGTTGATACTTCGTTACCCACGACGCGCGTTTCGCCGTACCTCGGCTCATCAGCTGGGAGGATTGAAAGTTGACGAAAATAATTGAAATTTCAAGTAAATTTTGTAGGTATGCCCTAGATGATCATAACTATGATACCGATAGATAAAAGCTTAAAATATCATTTTCAAGAACACATATGTTTCACTGATTTTTCGACTGTAGTCCATTCCATTTACTTCAGCTACTGCACGATGTACAGACATACAGAAACACCGAAAGCGACAGGTCACAGCCTGTACGGGGCAATAGGTGGTGCAGCTGCATGGTAGACTCCACAATGATTATAATTATGAATCCTACAGCTGGCGTAAAGACAACGTACGGCATTGAAAATCAAAACTTGAAGTACAAACAGCCACAGGACATACATATATGTACATTTTTAATTTGTCGTATTACTCGTATAGCAACAAAATAGATAGCCCTAGAATTTCCATGGATTCCTCTGAGTGTTAGGTTACTTTGAGAGCGTTATGTTTCGTTGAGCCTTGGCCTATATGAAGAGCATAAGGTTAGATTAAGCATTCGGTTAGATACGAAGCACTAAGTTGGATAATGAGTACTAGGATAGAGGAGAAGGGTAAAAGGGAATGTTAAGAGACGTTAGATGAAGTGCTTTAAATCAGATGAGAAGTGATAGGATGGATGATCAGGTGAGATTATAATCGTCAGCTGCGTTTGATGGAGTGCATTTGGTAAGAAGAAAAGCATTAGGTTAAACAGGTTAAAAGAGGCTCTTTGGGCTTAGATGAGGCCCCTTAGGTTAGATAAGGAGCGTTAGGTTATAGGATTTGCTTCATGAGAGATATTGAGCATGGGGTCTCACGAATGGCGCTAGACTAGACGGACTATTTTACGAATTAGACGAAATTCGCAAGGGGTAATTCAAGAGCTTTAGTTAAGACGGGGAAGGTTACGTTAGAAGATCTGGCTTAGGTTGAACTAATAAAAGTAACAAGACAGCTGTGGACTTTCCACGGGTCCCCCTAATGTATTTAATAATCTGCTCGCTCCTTCCTTAGTGTGTTTGACCGTTTTCATTGTATTAGATAGGGGAAAATTAGTGTATCCTTGATACGACCAAGGGAGGGATCAATAGGGGAATAAGTCAAGTTCAAATTTAAGCTGCTACTGCTCCCAAGTCTTAGGTAAAAGATTTGCTGCCTAACTTGGAATAAATTTTAACTCTTCATGTGCATAATGCGGCCTGAGATATCTCTCAAGATTGTTACTTGTATTCTGTGAAATTTCCGCAGTTTCCAGTTAATGTAGAAGCATGGGGACTACAAACAAATAGTCAAACGTACAGTACGCAAACAGACAATGAAACAGATATGTGTTTTAGTTTTTTATACTTGTACATAGGTTAGCTGCAACCTGTGGATATTTTTTCGTGAAAAAAAGTATTACTCGATCTTGACATTTATCCTCGGGCCGGTGTCATGTATCCTCCGAAGTGTGAAAATACGTTGCGATGCAGACTACTGAGCAGCATGGTACAACTGACTCTGAGCCCCCCCCCCCAGAAACTAAGAAAGACTCAGACAGGCAGTTCCTTCGGATTTTTGCAAACAAATTTCGGCTTAATGCTGACGTCACCGCCGTCATTTTGTTGTTTATCACCCGCGAACGAAGTGAGAAAGGTGATGATGTTTTCGTTGAACATTTCAGTATATATATGTATCTTTGTTTGTCCACCAAAAAACAGGGAGCAGTTGAGTCATAATAATAATAACAACTGTTTTTTCAGGCAGTCAGATGGGTTGACTGCATGCTGTGTGAAAAATACCAGAACTTTAACCCTTTAGTGCCTACAGTACACATATGATGACATTACATGTAAAGGTAAAGTCAACTTAGACCACACCCTCACCTGGGAAACCCACATGCACTGGTTTGTGCTGCGGGTATAGGCCCACTGGCCCCAGACGAGCAAGTGTAGTCGCAGTCGCCCTCGGGTTACGAACTATGGCGCCAATTTGACGGAAGGAACAAATAACCCGAGACCCCCCACCCCCCTCATCTCTGAGGGGGGCAGTTCCGCCACAGCGCTGAGCATGCACACACAACTGCCGATTCAGCACACCGAGATCTGCAAAGAGCTCGCCTCACGGGGAATTGAACGAGCGATACAAGGTGTTAGAGCTGAGAACGGAAGCATGCAGCTACCGTGGCAGCTATTCCTACGTAGTGTTATTCCTACGAAAAGTGATGTTCTATTGAGGCACTAAAGGACTAGAGTATGCTGGCCATAAAAAAAATGACGGCACTGAATTTGCCCTTTACCGTAGGTGATGGTCTTACGCCACTAGGCGTTCTAGTTTCATCATAAGTTGGTATACATGATGCGAGTTTCATCTAGACAGCTCCAGCCGCTCGAAATGACGTCGATGCTTATCGGCGACAAAACTTTGAACCTAAAATGATTTTTAGAATTAAATTACCCGAGTGTCATTCTATTTTATCAGACTTTAAGATTATGCAGCGTTTTCCTCGATTAAATCTGGGACTTATGAGGTGATATTTTCTAGTTCTACTCAGTATTTGATGGCTTAACGATGACATCACAGAAATCTCGAGGTAGAGCTGACCTGCGCCTAGAAGCTGTCCGTCTGTGTTTTCTGTAGTCTATGTATCGACCGCTGGAGACCGTTGGGACGTCATCATTGTCTTTTGGCGCGGCTCCAGATATCTCAATAACATGTACTGATATAATGGATACGAAGTCACGATTTAGTGCAAACGATAAATTGTGACGTCATCGCTATCGCTAATTTTGTCGTAGAAATAAAGAAGAAATACCCGTCTGTGTTGACGTGTGTAGCTGTGGTGACCGCTTTTGGTTCTGAGCTCATCCCTATCAGTGGTGCACTATTTTTCTCCTATCGAATATTATTGGGAACGAAAGTTCTGACCACATTTTGAGTGGCCGCTACCTGTGCCAGTATGCCGGTTATAATGGATATTTTGAAGCGAACGTGAATTTATCTGTCTCGGTGTGCCTTATTCAAGTCATTCAATGAACTTTGGGCTTTCATACCTAAAACTTGTATTGCTGTGGCCTGATAAGGTATTTTATTTACTTATTTTTCGTGCTACTTTCTCTTGTGAGCGCTTGAACGTGCAAGCGAAAGTGGCAAGCGTCCAAAGGAGTCGTAAGATGAAGTATGGATTAAATTGCGCGCTGGTACAAGTCTTTCTGAATTTGATGTAAAAAGTTAGTTTTGAAAAATTCATCCCCCGCGAGGCTATTTTGTACTGTCAAAAATGCTAAAACGTTATTTGTATTCTTCCAAGTAGCATTCAATCCATGCTGCCATAAACGGATCTTCGTTAAATTTACAGTAGCTCCAAGGAATGTTCAGTGAAAGAAATGGCCAAATTTTGGAGAAGACACATAATTGTCTGCCGTACAGCAGAATGTTGCTACAATTTGTTAGTTAATGTACTATAATTAGAATTCCAGGACGGCCCAAACTTTCGTTACAGCCTGATGAAAACGAAACGCATAAAGATGCTTCTACTTACCATGTAACAGCTTAACCAACCGAATTATTATTTGAGTAGCTGGAACTTGTGGCACTTCTTCGGCTAGACGACGAATGTTGTTCTTCATTTCTGCCCCAAGTCCCATTCCGTGTGGCATTCGAGCTTTGGCTTGTCCGAAACTCCAGTTAGAAGCTTAAATTGGTTTTGCGAACCGTGCTGCGCGAGTTAGAAGCAACGCGGTTACGATGAGCTGGCTGAACGCTTCATTTTACGCAACAAGACTAAGTTTCCGGAAGTCTCCGGGGTAACCAACGAAAGGTCTATGCCAGAATCCCAATTCACCGAGTCGAAGCCAGCGCATCAGTCTGAGGTTTCGAACTTGTCAGGCCTCGACGTCTTAATTTTGGCACCCAATCGAGCTTGCCATGAGTGTGATCCAAGCCTGTTGGCTTATCTTTGACCTCTGAGGAGCAGGCTAAAATAGACTCGAACTTCCGGCATAGTTACAATATTTTCTCCATCCTAATACTGAACACTGAAGCTGCCGACTGTAACTCCGTGACGAACAGAGTTATTACTTCCATGCACGAAGGAGGTTATGATTTTGTTGGAGTTTGTCTCTCAGTCTGTCTATTTATATGCCAGTCTGTCATCAAGATAACTCAGAAATTTATGGATAGATCTTCATGAAATTTACGAGATTGTTAGGGATGTTAGGCAGTACAGATGATAAACTTTTGGTGAAGATCATTTCAACCGTTTGTTTGTTTGTCTATCTATCTGTTCTTGGCAATATGACTTGGAAAGTTTAGAATGAATCGTCATGAAATTCGCAGGAAATGTTAAGAATGGTACCAGGAGCGAATGCTATGTTTTTTATGATCTGTTTGTCCCCTTGTCTCTACATATCTTTGTCTTTTTTATTTCTGATTGTCAGTAACATAAATGAAAAAGTTATGAGCGGATCTTCAAGAAATTTATGGGAACTGCTAAGAAAGATACGGACACCAATTGAAGAAATTGGGTGATGAGCAAAAAGAATCCTGGCATCAAGACAGATTCAGGTTTTCGCTAACATTGCGATGCTTGGTGGAGGTATGTGCTCTCAGCGTGCTATCTAGTTATCTATATGATGTTTTGATACCACGCATCTTAACGAACTGTACGAATGACGGCGATCTCCGTATTACCATGGTGTATGATAAAGCGAGATACCTCACGAGTATTTCAAAATTTTTCGAAATTTATCGACACACCTCGGCTAAGTACATCAAAGTTAGAGTAAAAAAAAAAAAATACCACAGCCAGACGCAGTAGTTCGCTCTCTACAGATGGCTTCTCTGTTGCTACGATACAATGTCTTTGTTTTATATAGGCTTCAGTTTTTAATTAATCTCCGAGGGAAAACTTCAAGTTTTCATAGGTATATTGCGTAAGGGATAAAAAGGAGTTAACCTTAGACGTCGGTGTTGCCACCTACTATACGGTGGGTCAAGGTCGGAACACTGACACTTCTTTAGTTAAATAAAAAGTTGTTCTCCTTAAAGTATATGAGCGCTCTTCCTAGTGGTTATTCGTTTCTACGTTGTAGCACTACAGGAAAGTGCACAGTATTTATTTACATGGAAATGTAGTTATTAATAATATTATCTCATGATTTTGTAATATTATAGTATTTTATATTATAAAAAGGTTTCGTTACTTATGCTGTAACGTTACGTAGCAATGGTGCGGTGATCTGTTTAAATATTTTTTTTTCTGTGATGAGCACTGTGAACTGAATGTGAAGTGTAAATATGGCTTCATTTAAAAGAAGAAGTTAATTCAGGGCGCCATACAATCCCAGATCTTGCCTCTGGTGCTGTGAAAGTTTCCGCCAGCCTCCGCTGCAATTTTCTGTCGATAATTATGTTTATTGTCCAATTAGTATATGTTCTCTTCAATTATTTATGTGCTTAAGGGTAGAAGTTTTCAGTCGACGACGATTTTTCGGGGAAACTGAGTTAAAAGATTCATGTGAGTGCATGTGCTTCATCCCTGAGAGAAGCAAGACATGGGGAATGTCCCAAGTCCGGCACGCCAAACCGTGCACCAACGGCGTAACCTGCCTCGGCGTTTTGCTGCCAATTTTTGTGTCCATTCCACGCTTAAGCTATTCACGCTCGCCGGTTAAAAGTGTTGTCCAGATACCAGCACGCCACCGCGTGCATTGACATGGACTACTTGTCTTGGCATGCTTGTGTAGCACAAAAAATACAGTTTTGCAGCTCCACAAGCATACCATGGTATATATTTCTTTCTAGCGGATAGAAAAGCGTGCTGGTTTTAAGACAAGACTCTCTCACTGCAAGTGCTGACATGTATCATGCTACAGTGTTTGGATTATGTGTGCTGCAGAGTGTGCTGGAGTTCGTGGCGCGGCGCAGCGGTGCTACGCACACGGAAATGTGTGCACTCATCCTGACCTCGGCCAGTGTACCCAGTGACCTCAACTGCGGGGTCACCTTCCAGGGGGAGTCCTGGTCCGTTGATCTGCCGGACCCGGTCCCTGGCCGGGGGATCCGCAATACAGTAGCGCAGCAACCACTCGGTGTACGGAGGACTCGGGACACCGTCCGCCTGGTAAGGAGGTTAACCATTTCATGGATAAAAAAGTTAAAATTTTACAAGTGCACCAAACTCGCTTTCAGTATTTTTTGTTGACATATTTACGTAAAAAAAAGCATTCTAATACTTTTTTCATGAATACCGTTTTCGTCGGAAATGCTTAGTTTTCAAAATATTTGACTTTGAAGTTCCCATTGTTTTCCTATGAGAAAAAATACCCGACGTTATTATTACTAGCGACCCCAGTTACCCGATATGTGTGGGAATCTATCCTAAATTCCTTTTGGGTCTCAGGTTATTTCTTCCCATAGAAAAACATTGGAGACTTCAAAGTCAAATATCTCGAAAACTGAGCATTTCCGATGAAAACGTAATTCATGAAAAAAGTGTTAGGCCGTGTTCACACGCAACTCATCGTAACGCGTTCAGTCAAACTGATGGACGCTGCGCGTTGACTTGATGGAAGCAGCTGCAGCAAATGCGGGAGACTGAAGGATGAAGTACGTGCTTTTTTTGAACGCGTCGCGTCATTCAAGTTCAGTAAACAGAACATATAAATACTGAATTAATTTTTATGGCGTTTTCAAATTATGAACAAATCGACAAAAATGCTTCTTAGCCCCACTTTAACGATCAAAATCACCGCACTCCCGTTTAACACAAGAAAACCAGATAGCCTGAAAATGTTGTACTAAGAACAGGGACGCCATCTTGGATTTGAAAGCCGGCTGATCGCTCTCTGTTGGTTTCCATTCTATCGGTTTATCAGGTTATAGATATTTTAGAAATAGGCTGTTCCTATCAAAATCGGGCTGTGAGATTATGGGATACGAATTTGACTTCAAACTGACGCAAATATAAGCGAAAATGTAAAGAAACGAGATCATAACAGAACGCGCGGGGGCATTCATTTGAATGAAGGACGTTACTACGTGTGGTCTGAGAGAGAAATAAGTTGACGGACGGCTCGCCTTCATTTTCGTGACTGAACTCGTCACGATGAGGGACGTGTGAACTGGCCCTTAGAATGCCTTCTTTTATTTAAATATGTCAACAAAAAACACTAAAAGCGAGTTTAGTGCACTTGTAAGATAATAAAAAACAAAGAAAAATGGTCCAAATGTGCACAATACTTGGAGCTCATGCTCCTCGTAATTAATACGGGGCTAAGTCGAAAACTCAAGGAAAGTTTGTACTAGTATATATGTGGTTTCTCTATGGATTTTTTTAAAACAATCTCTTCAGTATATTTTTTACACAGAAAATCAGTTAGTTACTCATTTCAGTGTGATGCAAGGGGTTCAGCATCAACGCCGTTGAAAAGTTCATGTTTTTAAACCTTCTGTACGAGAGTTTTCTGCCCGTGAGACAATGAGTAGCTTCGCTCTCGAGAGAATGATAGAAACAGACGCCAGATATGGTATGCTAAGATAAGTGAACTAGAAAGTAATAAATTTGCATGTATAAATTTGTATTTCCCCAAGTGTAAGATGTGTTCCTAACTCATCATTGGACGCTGATTTTAAACGTGCGATTGAAATTTCAGTAGCACGTCATGTTTTTTGGATATTCGAGATTAACATTTCCGTAGGAAATAAATTGCACGACACGTCTGGAAATGTTTCCAACGTAGCGTCCAGCACGAATGGCACTGATGAAATATAAAAAACAGGACGTGATTACTTGGAAATGTGAAATGATAGAAAAAAGTCTTCACATTTGGAATCTCGAAGTGGAACTGATGAAACACAGTTGTAAGCAATAAACAATAGGCGTCTTTTTGTGACCACCGCGCGGATGATACCCCCTGATCGCGCATGATACGCGCGTTTTTGTGACCACATTTTGACGTGATTCTGATAGCAATCAACCGTGATCAGTGGTGAGAATTGATGGCAGCGTGATTTCCTCCGCAGGCTAATCATGCGTGATCAAAGAGTGATTCCAGCCGTTGGACAAATAGAAATTCAATAGGTCTTATATTTTGGGATAAATTGAATAATATTATGATGATTGTTTGTAATATTCACTTCCAAAATTGTAGTTTCCTTAGCTTTATGCCTGTGTGTGTTCACAATTATTTAAATACAGCTAGTTCAGTTATGCATTAGTTTTAAAATAAATAAAGGCTCATAAGCAATCCATTCCCTACTAATTTCCGTAAAATTACAATGAAAATATATTTTTCAAAAAATTGACGTGGCGACTCTGGCTTGTTTGCAAAATCGTTGACCGTTCTTGTGCTTTTCAGTGATCACGATGATCATGATCACGGTGATTCTGATCACGAGCGTGGCCACAAAAAGACGCCTTATGCATTCCGGCAACCAACTGCTTGCTCCCCAGTGAAGTGTTGATGAAAGTAAGGCCGTAACGCGTTCATTCAAATTGATGGACGCAGCCCGTTCATTTGATGGAAGCAGCTGCAGCAAATGCGGGAAACTGAAGGATGAAACGCGTCCCTTTTCTGAAACAGCCGCGTCATCTAAGATTGCTAAACAAAACCTATAAATACTAAATTAATGCTCTATAGCGTTTTCAAATCATGAATAATTCGACAAAAATGTTTTTCTATAGCCACTTTAATAATCAAAAGCACTGTATACCCGTTTAACACAAGAAAACTATTCAAGCTGAAAATGTTTTACTAAGAACACAGACGCCATCTTGATTCGACAAGGAAGCGTATTACTGCGCGCTGTTATCACTTCAGGCTATAAATATTTTGAAAATAGACTGTTCCTATCAAATTCAGTCTATAAGATCATGAGATACGAATGTGACTTCAAACCGAAGCAAAATATAAGCAAAAGTGTAAGGAAACGAGATCATAACTGAACGTGTGGTGTCAGTCATTTGACTGAAGGACATTTCTACGTGTGGACAGCGTCTGGCAAACTTGATGCACAGCTTGTGTTTATTTTCATGGTTGAACGCGTTGATATGAGGGACGTGTGCCCTAAGTTATGTATTACACATATTATAAGTTTGGACGTGGACTGAACCTGAACCATGTTAATGTACACTATAGTTAAACCAGCGTAAGGAGGCCGATGGGCGTGGCTAAGAACGCAAAGCAACTTGGCCAAATCTCACCTACGCGCGTGGTAAACTTGTCTCAATCGATAAAATTATATTTATATTCAAATACTCAAAGTATATTAGTTAATAGATTAGATTTGGTCATAGTGCATAAACTGCACTTCTGGATTTTTGACATTTTCAAGAAATTTTGCAGTTAAATTACTATTTTGGGATACTAAAATGAATATTTTGGGTGGGGGAAACATACTTTGAGCTACAACGGGGCTGTTACCCATAAGGTTAGGTAGGCAAGGACTGGTTCAGCTAATATCCATATAGCAACAGCTTTATCTGTACTAGACTGGTTTATCTATATTTCTCATTGGATATTAGCAGAACCAGTCCTTGCCTACCTAACCATATGAGTAAGAGCCATGTTGTAGCAGGTTAAATTAATTAATGAAATGACACTAATCTCCTTAACAGCTTTGATCATCAGGGTCACTGTCTTCAGGCGTATCATTTGAGTAGAAGGCCTCACAACTTTACTACACTTGGCAACACTCCATGACGAATGAAAATGTCGTCAGCGGCATCCTTATTTTGTATATTTTTCTAATTATTGACCAACGTTGTTCACTGCAACCACTACACGCCATGACAAAGCACGATTAAGCACCGTAATACGAAACGGCCGACGGGCGTGATTGTTCTTGTTTATGTCGTTACGGAGGAAAGCGAAAGATGGCGGACGTACATCGCTTGTCAGAGAAATGATTTTAATCATCTTGCATATTAATTTCAGTCGATACATTGTTGAAAACATCAGAAATGGATATCCCCCATCTGAAATATGATTATTAACATTGTTAGACCCAAATTCATCTTACACTATTGTCGGGAATGTCGAAAATCCAGAAGTGCAGTTTATGCACTATGACCTTAGATTTGGCACTGCAGCGTTCAATTCAGCCCCGCCCCTAAAGGACTGCTTACGCTGGTTTGACTGCAGCACAGGCCAGCTAACACCAACCTTATAAAAAAGGAAAGCTATCAAATTAGGTGAAATTTGAGTAGTCGGAGCTGCATGACATTGAGCAAGCTTTTTTTCGTTAATGTTTCAGGTTCCATTCTATGCTTTAATTAATTTGTATATCTGGTATGTCATATCTCATGACGAAAAACAAATGTGGTTTTTATGGAAAATGTGGCATTTCAAGGCGGACTAGCCTACTTTGAGTTTTTTTTTTCCCAATCGGTGCGTTATTGGCAAGAGAACACTACAGCATTTCGCTTGTATGCATACAATTCATTCTATCAAATATTCTAATCAGTTTATTAAGCCTATCCACACCAGCCTGTATTTTTTTCTTGCAAGATGGGTTCTTTGTCCTTTTATATCCCTAGGGAAAATAACAAAGACTTTGCAGTGGGTAACATAGGTTTAATATTGGCTAAAGGGCTTCTGTTTTAATTACGTTGCAGCCTCAGCGCCGCCTAGCGACCAGAAGTGCTGCTGATGTGCTGAACGGTGGACGACCTGTGCTGAAAATGCTGCACCTCACGGATCTCCACTACGATCCTGAGTATGTAGAGGGGGCTAATGCTGAGTGCAGCGCCCCTATCTGCTGCAAGGCTGAGAGCGGTGAGTAACAGCTGAAACTCTGAGTGTCCTGTGGATTACACCTCGGATATTCTCCACAAACTTGTGTAAAAAGACTATTACTGACCTTGGTATTCATTCTTATACATACTTTATAAAGTATAAACACACACACATAATATATATATATATATATATATACTTGGAATAATGATTTCTAGAATACAAGTTACTCAATTTCAGTTCATGATTGTTTGCTGGATTCAAAAATTCCTTTAATAGTTCCTTACTTTACTTTTTTGTTTCCTATTTTTGCTTTTCACTTTGCATTACTATTTTTATTTCTCTGTAGATTTCTAAAAAAAAGCTACATTGTCATATTCTCATTATGCATTGTGTTGGGGCAATCAAATCCCCTCAGTAGCCATACATTTCAAACGCCTTTGTTATAATATTTCCTTTTTGGAATCAAAATAATGTTTGGCACTTACCGTACATGGTGCAGTATTTTTTGGAAGGCTATATGTCATGTCCAAGACCATGTCGTAAAAAGCTAAAAAAAAACCTTCAGCTAGTTTATACTAGACAGTCTCTTGCGCCTGCCAATTTTCCAGTTTTTTTTTCTCATGGCCATCAAATGCGCCTAAAGCTGTAATGGTGCAAAGAAGACAGTCACAATGACACAAATTGAATGGTAAATGTTGCAAGAATTTTTTTTTTTGTTCCTACAGTTTTCCTGTTCCAGTAAATAGCTGTCATAAAAATATTACCTATCATTACAATTGTGTTATGGAAGACGTCAGCGTACAAATTTACGCCACTATCCAACTTGTAAGACGAGGCAGGATGTTATGAGGAAGCGTTTTGGAATCAGCGTTTTGCAAAGACAAAAATAAAATTATTTGTTGAAAGCCAGCAATGGAAATACTAATAATTCAAAATGATAGTTTTCAGCGATATTTGCGTCCGCATTAATGCAGCGTTTTATTCTCGAATATTAGATTCTTAGAGGTTCGACCAGTGTTAATTATGCGTTTTGTGATACAGACCCGACGGACCATTTTCGGTCATTTGCTGTGCATCTTTATGCCATGAAAATTGTAGAAATGATGTGCGAAAGTTCTTCTAGTTGAGCAGAATTTCAAGTATAAATTTTCCTTCACAGCAATAGATAATGAAGACAAACAGTGAACTCTTGGAAGTCAGAACATTCATGGAAAAGCTTACGTGCAATGCAGCATTTCCCAAAAACAACTAGCGACGAACAGGAATGTAGTTTTTGAGAAATAGAAAAAATTTGAACTCTTGAATTCCCTTGCAGAATTGAATGCTAAATCGAAGCAATTGATACCATGATTGGCTGAACGCTGACGTCACAGGAATCTCGAGGTAGAGCTGAGCTGTGCTTAGTCGCTGTCCGACTGTGTTCCCATTAGTTTGTGGCAAAGCGTGCAGACGAAGGGACAGACGGATGTACGTACCTAATCACAAGCAGAATAATAGTATAGATTTTATTACCTTTTTTCACTCTTGTATAAAGTATACTTCAATGATATTCTTTGTTTCAATTGTTTCGAAATTTCTTCATGCAAATTTTTCTGAATATGGCTTACGAGAAAGTCAAAGCTTGAACTATTACGAATACGGTAACAATATGACATATATTGTCTTTCATATAGCCTATATGTTTTTAATTTCTGCACTTGTTTTACTAGTAATAAATATCATCTTATTCATTCACAGCAGCTGTCTCGAAACCCTGGTATCGATCAGGACCAATTTCAATTTTTCATTAACATTGCGTAACTAGGCGAAGGTATGCGTTCCCAGAGTGCTTTTCTATTACTACAAATTCTACTACAGGTACCCCCCGCAACGAGGCAGCCAAGGCAGGTCGTTGGGGAGATTACCGAGCGTGCGACAGCCCCAAGCTTCTGGTCGTGAACATGATGCAGGAGATACGAGAAAAACACCCAGTGAGTTTCTCTTGCATGTTTCCCAGTGCAATGCTATCTTCTGTAGCGCCCTAACTTCAAACCTACATAATTCTTCAGAGTGTGAGTGTATTTCACTGTAAATATGTTTAAAAGGATCTATGACACGTTTCTTTATGTATATATTTCATGTAATTCCTTAATTTTCCTTATTAGTTCGATTGCATTTTTATGGGACACAGTCTCCCAAAAATCGCCAAGGGATAAAAATATCAATGATACTGAAAAATGAGTGACATTTGAGGCTAATGTAAGTCCTTTAACCGTGACAGTTAAAATATAATTAAACTATATAAAGGTAAATGAGAACACACATAATAAAATGAGTATATGTACTACATCATAATACAAAGTTAGTTGACTGCTGGGTTGGTTGGTCTATCCTTCCCAATCTGTAGGATTAAGTTAAATTATATTTATCTACAGCATGAACGTCAAGGGTTAAGATAGGAAGACATTTTACGGCTCAAATTACCAATGAACTAGAACGCGTCGGGCGTAAGACCATCGATTCAGCCGAAAATTTCTAAGCATTTTACACTTCTAGGTCAACCCACCTGACCCTGCAAAAAAAAAAAAAAAAATTGATGATGGCTCAACTCCTTCTACCTTTTTTTTGGTGGACAGCCAAACAAACATACAACCCTAAACGAAAACAGTATCACCACTCTTCGCTTGGCTCGCGGTGATAATAAGGTCCTTGAATATGCTCGAGTTACTGGTATAAAGGTAAAGGTAAAGTCAACTTAGACCACACCCTCACCTGGGAAACCCACATGCACTGGTTTGTGCTGCGGGTATAGGCCCACTGGCCCCAGTATTCATTCACATCAGCGTCAGCGGGTCGGGTTACGAACTATGGCGCCAATTTGACGGAAGGAACAAATAACCCGAGACCCCCCACCCCCCTCATCTCTGAGGAAAGCAGTTCCGCCACCACCTGAGTTCCGCACTCAGGTGGTATAGGTAAGATCATAACGCCTTTCTCTAGAGCTCAGAAATGAAAGGTTTTCTCTATTGCAATGCGTCTTAAGGTTCCCATTCTTCTCACGTTCTATATTATAGCCTGACCATTTTATGAAGGCGGTTCGGTCCTGGTCAAATTCCTCTATATCGTTGCCAATTCTATGAGTATATCTGGGATTTTGTTCGGCCCATATCTTAGACACGCCCACTACCTGCATATAGAGAAATCGCTGAAATATCCATAGGGTTGGCCCCGCTCTAGAGGAGTTTGACCGCGACCGAACCGCCTTCATAATTGGTCAGACTATAGCATTATGTTATTTTTCTCGCAGTATCAAATACTTCACTTCAAAGTTCTGTTGCTTCGATTTTTTAACCACTTCCTCAATCCTCATTCTTCGGTTAAAATGTCTTCACTTGAGATGATCTCTGCGTGAAGTATAGATTTCTGAATGCAATTTCAGACTTTCACTAATTTACTGGGCTAACTGTATGTAATGTCTATAGCTACTTTGCGGTACAACTGTGGTCAAGTTTCCGTCATATATGCTATTTTTTTATTTCGCTTCATTGTTTGGAGGCCAAAGGGAGTGAGGCTAAAGTGCTGTCAATGGATTTTGAGATGATCCCTTTTCCCTGACCAGACCTTTCCTGCTACTAGGCTCTTGAAGGATGCGCTGCAGCTGCCAAATTCACGAAAACCCCGTTGTCTTCTATTTTTTTTTAATGTCCTGCCTGAAAATCGGATATATAGGCAGGTGTAGTTGGCGCACTCAGGTGGTACTTCCGTTATCACCTTTGACGTATACGTCCGAACACGCCCGTGCAGGCGAGTTCCGGTCCATTGTAATCAAGAAGCAAAGAATGCAACGGGAGGACTCAATACGACTCAAATAAAACTTAGCCGTGACCGCACGTAGCAGATTTACATCACATCGACGAGTCGAAGTATTTGAATGTGGGACCTCAGGCCTTCGTATGTTGTTTTTTTTTAACATATCATCGTATTTTTTCGATTTATTTCATTCAATCTCCCGCTCATGACTGGCCAGCTACTTGAGCAGCAAAATACCGTAAAATGTTGTCGCCAAGTACAGGAAGCTCGAGCAATAGGCTAACTGTCACTGTGGTTTCTCTCGCGTACAGAACTGGCTATAATGGTGCTTATATATGTCGGTAAAGAATAAATATATTCGGTGAAGAGCGCTGTGAACTGAATATGAAGTGTAACTAAGGCTTCAATCAAGAAAAAGAAGTTAAATCAGGTCGCCGAAAGGGAACAAATTCGCCGCTAGTGTTGTGAAAGTTTTCACTAGCATGCACTGCAATTGCTAAATTAGTATATATTATGTAAACGTATTTATATGCTAGAGATAAATTTCGCAATTTAAATGATTTTTCTGGTTTAATTAGGCAAAATACTCCTAGGCTGCTTAGCCATAGATTCGTCGATGATGACATCACTTTTTGGTGCTAATTTCTCGTGAGTCCTCCCGTTGCGCTCTTTGCTTCGCAATTGCAATAATTGACCCACCGATCTTTGGTTTGCCCACTATAACCCCGTATACTAGATACCATGGTTTCATCTTTAGTCCTCGAAATTCTTCCTGTATCATTCCTTGAGTGCGTTACACGACACAGATTAACACGTTTAGAATAAGGTCGTTCTTGTGTTGGATGTATGTTTAATTTCTTCCCTATCAGGTAGCAGCTAGAGCTCAGTCTCAAATAGCCTGTTGGTAAATCTTTTTTAAACTTCTTTGGATTTGATGGGTCACAACAAAGCCTTTGGAAAAAAAGTGGCAAGGCTCAGCACACAGTTCATTTACTACAGATAGTTATGCCAGACAATGGAGCCTCTGCAGTTGAAGCATAGTGACGTCACACAAAAATGTATCAGCTAATAGCGTCACTCCGTTTGCAGCGGGTCGTCCTAGGTAATCCCAAGACAAAGGCATCTTGGGTAATTTCCGACATGGCGTCGTGTGTGCGAGAGGTGAAGTGCATGTCGCGTTTGTTTATTATATAACGTTGATAAAATTGTTCTGTTGCAGTTTATTGTGCTTTTCATGCGTGTATAGCATTCTACTTTATAATGTGTTGTAATGCAAAGTTTTCTTAGTGAATGAAAATCGTCTTTTTTACCTCATGAGAATCATTTTATTCCGCGCAAAGTATTCGCTTCAACTTGGGTAAATATTTTCAGACGACTTCCTCAGTTATTTTATGGCACTGAAAATCAAGATGAAATATAATACATCAAATCTATGGGCTATTATTTTCCTTTACTTATGCAATTAATTGTATGGATAGTTCCAATTTGGAATAATAAATGATAAGCAATTAGCGAAGAAGTATTTCTGGTATACTGTAGTACAACGAGCCGCCGCTCGCGGCCTCATTTGTTTACACCAGATAGTGACGTGGCACTAGCCCATTGGCTGAAATTAACGGCGTTCACTTCGGTCGCTGATTGGCTGAGATGGCGTCACGGCGGTCGCTGCTTGGCTGAGATTGGGCGAAAGGGTGTCCGCTTAGAGCTGCTTTGAGCTTCCATATGTAACTATCTGTAGTAAATGAACTGTGGCTCCGCACCTAAACTGGACATTATCCAGGCTACACCAGAGGCTGTTGGGCTGAGCGACTCCCGTGCTGTTTTGATGCTCATTTAAAATCGGGAGCATAGATACGGCAGTATAAATGCCGTCCTAGTTTTGCATCGTTGCGTCATGTCTGTGTGAATGCCTGGTGTGAACCGGCATTACAGCACAGAGTTGTTTTTCGCCGTTACAGTAAAATGTTCTTCTAACTTCAACAGATGTGCCACCGGTAGCCCGACCAACGTAAGGGTGCCCAAATGAAGCAATGTTCTTGGGTAGTTTTCGACAACCGGTAGCCCTAGTGACTTTATAAATTCTCAATGGTCTCTGTAATTAGGCATAATTGTTTCAAGATTTCTTACTGGAAGCGTTTTATCAATTTCAGGGATAACTACTGTTAGTTTTTGTAATAAAAGTTTTTTTACAATGGAGGATACTGAATGATTTCTTTTTTTACAACCATCGTTAACCTGCCACCAGTACACGGAATGTAGGTTTTTGGTGCAGTAATTTTTCTACTGAATTGCATCGTATTTTCAGGACATTGACTACATCTTATGGACCGGTGACAGTGTTGCTCATGATTTGTGGAAGCTCTCAAGAAAGAAAAACACTCTTTTGATCAACAGACTCGGAGAAATTGTTCAACAGTTCTTCCCTGACACTCCCATCTTCAGCGCCATTGGGAACCACGAAGCTAGTATTCGTGACAAGTGAGTTACATGGCAGCATGTTTCGTAGCTTTATTATCGCACACATTCACTAAGCAACACCAAGCTTAGGGCATATTTAATTACAGTTCACTTGAGTGATATAGCTGCATAACCACCAAAAAGTTGGAAGCTTTTGGACAATTAGGAAAAAATTTATTAATACAATTTTGCTGCTTACTTTTGTACCAAACCAAATAACATACATGTATCCCTTAGCAACGTCGGCCTCTCCACATTTTTTGATGCAATACCACCTCAGCTCCCCAATGCAAATTTCTTGGCACCGCTACTGATAAATACGTGTGTATTATTAGCAAGAGGCGCTGCTGTAGCTATCCGTAAATCTGCAGCGCTTGTGGAAGCCATGACGTAATTTTTCTGCAAACATTTGTGACAGGTAAGTGCTTTGCTAGCAAAATATCTTCTTATGATGCTTTAACTGAACGAGGCTCGACATTTTCACTTCATCACACCAATGCACTTACTCTTTAGTGCTTCTTATTTTCGATCAGTATAAGTTTACAAAAATGGGTCCAATAAGATACAGCCGCTTATAAAAATTATGAGCAAGAAGGCAGATCCAAACCATCTCACATGGAGTTTCAGTATTTTATAGTAAAAACGGCATTACCGAGCCAAAATGTAAAGGTTTCACGTGTTCCATATAAGGTCCCTTCAAGCCTCGAAAACTTCACCGGTATACAGCTAGTTATAATTATTTGGAGTTTTTTCTTTTTCGTTTGGTTTCGTCCGTTTGGTAACAGGAGACATTCGTTTGCAATATTCACTGCTAACCCTCGCATGGTGCAAAACCATACTTGGTTACAATTGTTTTCCTTCGGGGCACAAAGCAGACTGGCTGTCCAATGCTGATTAGAGAATTTCCAGCTGAACCTCAATAAACTAGCTAAACCTCAGTTTTCTTTACGGGGCTAGTTTGTAAAACTGAAGAGCTTTCCAATGGTAAAAAAAAAACAATGAATCAGATTATAGGCACACAAAGTAAAAATAAACAAAAAATAACAAAAAACGCTGTTTTTCCGTGATAATTTCTTTCAATTTAGACTTTTACCGGTTGAAACTTAGTTGCCTTGAAGCGAAATTTGATGACGAATAAAAAAATTTTTTGCCAGTATAAAAGTTTACCATATTGTTTACACTACATTTGAAAATATAAAAAGTTTGCAAGTTTGAAATCCACAAAAAACCCTGAATCGATTTCGGGGTGCACGGCGTATAAAACCATTATTGGTCTCACCTATGATTCGGGGTACGCTGCAAAAACCAAATTTGGTTAACAGATGTTTGTTTTTTGTCGGTCACTTGGGGTAACTGTTACACAAATTGTGCGTCCTCACCCATTATCATTTTTCATAAAATTAACAGTTGAAATTTCCATTGTTCCTCTGAACAAACAATCTGTTCTTTTTCTCGGTTTGCTATTCCCGTGCATGGCTTCCTCCTTATGCCTGACAAATGCCTCCTGCTGATGTTTTTCCGCTGCTCGTATTCTTTTTTCCATCCTATGCTCGACAGAAGCGATACCCCGTGGCACAGCAGCAAAAGTTTATACAAGCACAAAATAGCGCGCAGCCACTAAAAACAAATATGATTAACGTGCACCGTACGCAATGCGCATTATTGGCAACCAAATGAGATTAATTGCATCGTGCGCCTACGGTTGCTGAAACCAGATTTGGTTACCAAATTAAGTAAGTGCATTGTGCGCCGACGCCTGATTATTGAACTATCATGTATGCTACATTCACCCCTATCGCATGGTAGTAAGTAGGATTTTATATTTTATTACAGTGTACCAGGATGGTTATTTTCCGCTGGTTGGTTTAAGAACAAAATTTCTACGAGAACTACTAAGCATTCTAGCGGCAAAAAAGTGAACGAAACCAAATTTGGTTGAGCACTTTTCGCGTTTTTGGCCCAGTTTAGCTCTGCCCCGTGCCTGAGTTCAATGTTAATATCATTAGAATTTTGTTTTTGCTAACATAAAGATTATTTGTGCCAGTTTCCCACCCCCAAATGACCCGAGGATCAGTCGGCGGTTTAGCAACGCTTGGCTCTACAACGTCCTAGCCCGCCAATGGCAGAGCTTCCTGCCGCACACGAACATTTCAGCCGAGGCCTGGGTCTCAGGATCGTATTCTGCCCCGTTGTCGCCGGGATTCAGGATCATTTCCATCAACACCAACTTCTGTTATAAATTAAACTGGTGAGTGTGCATGGGCTGCATTAGCGAAAATTCTAGAATTTGGGAGCTAGTATAATCCTTCCTAAAACTATCGGCAACTTTGCTTTGAATGCTCGCGTGAGAGAAGAGCGTCAGATGACCTTAACCTTTAGCCGGACGGGTGACCGTATATGGTCACTTCTGTTCGGCTATTCCTGAGAGAGCAGTTTTAGTTTCCCAGTGAAGAGTACAAGAGGTGAAGGCACGGCAAATTTTCATTAATTTATTTAGTTGAGAACACACACATAGAAGTCTTTAGATAATGTGACGAAATTTTTTAGGCGAATCACAATTGACCGTGAACATTAAATAAAATCAATTTTCTTCTTCCTACTCTCCCTAACCTGAAATAGGGATGGCTGGGAAGGGATGGAGGTCGCAATTGTCGCATGAGACTTCCGTGTCTGACGCCACAGCTCACTATAATCTGTGGTCGACTACAGCTGTGCGATTCTCTGGGGCCAACAAACATTTATTTGCAGCACGAATCAGTGCATGTGAATTTCCTATTTGGTGTTTGAGGTCAGCTTGGCTTTACCTATTCCTATATGGAAAAGTGAGGATATCTAATAGAACTAGTTTTTATGACTACCACTTCACGGTACAGATGTTCAGATAGAGTCATGATTTGGGGCAGTTTCAGTGCGACGTTGGGTAGGAACTTGTTTTCTTTTTGCTACCAAATATTACGATGAATGGTGAAGGAAGGAGTGTGCTGAAGGAACATCTGCTTCAATTGTACGTAATCCGCCAGGGTGACCTCAAGCAGGATACCGCTCACTACCGCATGGCAAAGAAGGTCATGAAGTAACCATACTAGATAATAATTATATATGTAGAGTATTAGGTAATTACCGCAAGCGTTAGACAGGCCTGAGAAGATAATTAGAATCTAATACAGATGAGGCTCAATGGTTGCATTGCAACATACATCATCTATCCTGCAACTCAAGAATGAATTCATGAAACTATGAGGGCCATCAACATGAATTAGCAGTACTTCAAGAACCTGTCTAAATCCCATACCAAGAAAACTTTCTGATGCCATTCAAGCCGAGGGACAAATGGTAAAATATAAGTTTTAATAAATAACGGCATGGAAGCTATAACCACATTGGTATTATTTTCATTTGATGGATGGTTTATAAGGAAAAAGGAAGGTATGAATTTTTTAAAGCACGCAGGAGTTTTGGGTGACTTAGTAGGAGAAGATTCAAAACTCCTATTTTCTCTTCTGGTTATTCAATCTAAAGTCACATACATGTAGGGTGGTAAACAGACAGGTAGTTGGGGCGCCAAAATGAGGCTTGTACCTCTCATGAATGAGCTCAGCGCCCTACCCCCTCAGCTTCTCAATATTGCTTCTATGTAACCAACATACATGAATCCCGTAGGAATGAAGTCCCTTCACATTTCACTCCAGTATCCCTCCCATCCTCCCAGCTCACCCAATGTAAATTTCCTGGTACCGCCCCTGCAAACATATAGAGTTTTTGTAAAGATATAATACCAAATAAATCTAACAAAAACTCAATAATCTATAAAATTAAAAGTACAACAAATTTACAGCTTGTTTCAATGAAGGATTGAGTAATAGGGTGCAGCGTTTTTAGCTTTTTTGATTTTCCTTAGTGGCTAGTTTATAACAGTTGCCAAATGGGGAAAAATTGTGTTAAAAGCATTTTTCCCTAGAAGGATATCTTCTAGCACCCCAAGACCCTTGAAGTTGGAAAAAAGTGCTCCTGTGGGCAATTTGTGTTTTAGTTTATTCACTAAACAGTAGCTATACATCAGAGAAACACGCAGGCAAAGTTTTAGGCAGCCAGTGCAACGCTATAAGTGGGTAAAACAGGGGGGATGGAGGGAACTGAGCCACATATCTGCTCTTTTAGAGGCCCAGCCCCTCCATCCCCCCTGTTCTACTAATTTAGCCATGCACTGGCTGCCTAAGACTTTTCCTGCGTGTTTCTCTGATGTATAGCTACTGCTTAGTGTATAAAAACAAAAATTAAAGCAATTTTGCCTAAAGGAGCACTTTTTCCAGCTTCAAGGGTCTTGGGGCGGTAGAAGATATTCTTCTAGAAAAAAATGTTTTTAACAGAATATTTTCTCCTGATTTGGCAACTTTTCCGAACTAGCCACTAAGGAAAATGAAATGCTTGAAGTACGCTCCACCTTATTGAGCAATCGCACTAGCTGTATACTCGTACAGTGTTTACCCTTAGGCCGATGAAAGCATGTATAAATAATAATAAAAAAAATACCTGCCTGATAGCGAAGATACCCAAGCATTGTGATAACGAATGTTTCTTGCACAAGTCTACAAATTCGCTCATTATTTTTATTACGAGAGGATGTTGACATTTCAAAGAAAAATAAAATGACGAGTATAAAAGAAATTCACTAGTAATATCATTAATGATTAATTCCAACACTGTACAGTACTTGATGTAATTTACTAATCGGTGGGAACTATAACGAACCTACAGAAACGTTGTTGTCAGACGCCTTGTGCAACATTTAAATGAGTGAAAAACTGATTTTCTCATCCAGTTTTACCCTCATATACTGAGGTTTGTCAAAAGAGAATGTCTTGTAGCCTTTCAGGGAAAAATGAATTTTAAATGAAAAGTTCTCTTAATTACAGGAACGTTTTTGATTTGCTGCCCCTCTCTAAATGTAAAATTTAATCCCTTATATCTCTTATTGCGTACCACAGGTGGGTGATGTACAACAACAATGATCCCGGTAACACCCTCAAGTGGCTGGTGCGGGAACTAACGAAGGCGGAAGCTAACAATGAGTACGTGCAGATCATCGCGCACATCGCCCCACTCTACGCTGACTGCTATGAACGCTGGCGACACGAGTTCTCTAGGATTATCTCCAGGTACGCCCTCTCGTGGTGGCAGCGACAAGAATTATTAGTATTATTTTTAAAATTTTGGATACAATTGAATAAAAACTACACGAGCGAAATGCCTCATCAGAAACAAGTATAATTTGTTAAAAGGGACGTAGTTTTGCTTGTTATAATTTAGTCCATCAACACTGTCTTGATGGTGTCAGAGCGCAAAAGAATAACAGGGTAAGATAACGTAACTTCTGGTCTAAGAACCAATTGGGGTAGACAGTAAGATGCGGTGACATCCGCCCGATGTGCCACATGTATTCCGATTAATTTTATTTGATGTTACCTCTCAATAGGCTCTATTGTCGTTGTTGATAATTATGAATCATAATAAACAATCTGGTTTCTCTCTCAGTTGACTTTAAAAACGTCTCCAATAAGCAATGTAAAGAATTATATTTATAAATATAAATCTTCATTGAATATAGACTATAATACTTGAAAGGTTGTAGCTGTATACTGTATATCCGTGATAGTGTGAGTCTATCAGAACCTTGGAATTATGATGAACCATGCTTAAAGAGAGTGAAAAAATAGCTCTTTAAGAAACAGAAAGAATATTTAATTGTAAAAAAGGGCAAAAACGAGAGCTAGCAAGACCAAGCTATCCTTATCCTTCTGGGGAAAAATAACTTAGCATGGTAACTTTTCAGATTCTCGGACACCATCAAAGGCCAGTTTTACGGGCACAGTCATCTGAACGAAGTGTACATCAACTATGACGTCAGTGATATCAACAAACCAGTAGGGGTGCAGTACCTGACCCCCAGCAACGGGCCCTACCACCGCCTCAACCCCACCTATGCTATATTCTACATAGACGGTGACCACCCTGACACCACTAGGGTGAGTGTGATACAAACAAGCAGGATACATTTAACTAGCGGGAACCTATGAAAATTCCACAGAACAGAAGCAATGTCCTTCAGTGATAAATATCTCTGGCCCTAATCATCCTAATTTCCCCCTATCTAATATTAAAGGGACCTGTGGGAATTCCACAGAACAGAAGAATATTGTTCCTCAAATATGGTGCTTTCGGACCCGCATCATGCATACGAAGTATGAAAAATGTCCCAAGTCAGGCAGTAAATCTTTTACTTTAGGCCTGTGAGCAGTAGCTAGTAGCTGAAATTTGAACTTGAACTCTTATTGATTCTTTCCCAGGTCGTATTTAGGATACTTCGGGGTTTCTCTGTTTCCCTCCCCCTATCTAATACTGATGGAAATGTCACGGTCGTACTAACTAACTAGCTAGCTATGTAACTAACTAACTAACTAATAACGGAGGGACAAGCAAAATTATAATATAAACTAGAGGGCCCGCGCTGTGATAAAATGACAGGGAAGAATTTGTGTTCATCCTGTTTCATTGATCATGCTTCCTTTCAACAATCGCCAACTTTAAAGTTCATGCATATGAGGTTTCACGGCTTCATAATTACTCAGTAGCGACACTCCTATTTTCTATCTCTGACTAGAACGCCTCGGTGGCGTAAGACCATCACCCGTGATAGGGGCAATTTCAACGAAGCCATTTTTGATGAACAAGGCCAGACACAGCCCCATTCTTTCCCAGACATAAGCACTTCAATAATAACATAGGGAAATACGGCTGCGGCGTTAGGCTTACCTGCGCTCTTAAGTATAACATAGGATACATTGGAGGCCTCGTGACGCGAGACGATCTGCCGCGGTGGAGGAAAATTCAACGCCGTAATTTTTTATGGTTAGGTCTACTTTTTTTGGCATGGGTCACATCTAGGTCAACCCAGCAAACTCCCTACAAAAATTAAAAAAAAAATATAAATGTTGTTCAACTCCTTCGACCACTTATTGGGTGGATAGATAAATATATATTTTGTAGGTAAGAGTTAGAACGCCTTCTGGGTTTTGTAGTTTATTTGACCCCGAGCTTTCGAGCCATTATACATGACTCGTCTTCAGGGGAACGAAATTTTAAGCGGCTGGAGCTATCT
>LQNS02276498.1:10177908-10194273 GCA_001587735.2 Parhyale hawaiensis
AATTTCGTTCCCCTGAAGAAGAGTCATGTATAATGGCTCGAAAGCTCGGGGTCAAATAAACTACAAAACCCAGAAGGCGTTCTAACTCTTACCTACAAAATGATTCAGCCTGGGAGTCCTCCAATCTTTGAATAAATAAATATATATATATCTCCCAATTTCTCGTCCCGTCAACACCTGGTATTATCCAGACAGGGGGTTCTCCGTCCGCCCTTGTGTTTAAATAGAATAAATACAAAGAATCGAGCCAGGATTCGATCCGGGGGCCTAGAGATTACCACGCCACCACTCCTACCACTAAGCCACAAACAGCAAAAGCAACGCAAGCACGCAAGGTGCTTGTGTTGCCCGCTGCATCAGTGCAAAGATATTAAGGCAGAGCCGTACGTGTATGAGGGAGCTCATCCGTCGACCCTGAATAATTAATAACCTGAAAGATCTCACAGTTTCTCGTCCCGTCAACACCTGGTATTATCCAGACAGGGGGCTCTCCGTCCGCTCTTGTGTTTAAATAGAATAAATACAAAGAATAAAGTCAGGATTCGATCCGGAAACCTTGAGATTACCACGCCGCCACAAGGTCATACATACACTACGAGCTTACTAGCTCGATCCTACAAAGTTTACGAGCGAGCACTGAAGGGCATAGTACACAACAACGTCAAATGCATTAATTCCAACGACAAATTGAAGATCGTCATATATTATGAGAACAAACGAACGTCTAACCTGCTAATGAAAAACAACTTGAGCCACACGACAGATCTGCTGAAGTTTACTAACGTAGTTTAGACGTGTAAATGTAACCTAGGAGAAAGCGAGCTCCTACCTAATGTAAATTACGTGGGAATGACGACAACAACTCTGTCCAGGAGGCTAACGATGCATTTGGCTTCTGGCACTGTGAAACTCCACACAGAAGAAGCACATCGATATATCCTTATAAGACAAATGCTTACAGATAACACCACCGCGCTGAAGCAAATAAACGACTATCATCATCTTCAGATCACTGAAGCTCTCAGCATCCAGCGTGATCGACCATCATTAAACATTCAACACACCGGCTCGACTAGTATTTTAAAACTGTTTGGAGAATTAAATTCCGCCACTTCCTGATCATAGCACTGATACTGACCGTGACAATATAGCTCCACTTTCAAATTGAAATTTCGCCGAACTGAAATTTCGAAAGTCAAGCTAACTTACAATCAATAAGAAGAATTCAAGATGCTTTTTCGACTTTTGTAATGCTCAATGTACATAAAAATTGTAAATAAAGGCCCTTATGATGACGATATGCATGGATGGTCGAAACGTTGGCAATCTATTAAATGAAATTTGTTCTTTTGAGTTTGCAAACCCATTTCGATGTTATGAAAAACTGAATAAGAAGCTAATATAAATAAAGAGAATGCCTTGTCATTTTACCAGACTTGTATGTATAAAAGAAAAGCTGCTTCCTTCCTACACAAATATATATATATATACATACAAATATCAGTATACTATATAATAATTCACGTCGTGTTTTTATTTATCTGTTTATTTATTTATATATTTATATCTTTCCTGTCACGCTCTATGGGAATAAGATAGGAGAAAATTCAGTTTTCAAAATGTAAAAAAAAGTGGGGTACCTTGCAATCTTTTTCTTCGGCGAAAAAAAAAAGTTGGATACCTTGCAATCTTTTTCTTCTGTATCAGCTAGGGGAAAAATGAGGAAGCCCAAAAGACGGCAGGGGTTTTGGTGAAGTGTTAATTTTTTGTCGTCATTTATAATGACGGCACGTTCCACTAGTATATATGTAATTGTGGAAATTAATTTGCTGACATATCAATGATACGCATCTATCACATATCTGTCAAACTTTTCAATCAAATTTGGATTCTTGAAAATGAATGAAAGCCATTCGAAGCGTTGAATAGATTTGTGGCTATTGTGTAAATAAAATGACTCTCGGAGTATTGACTTATAACCTACCGGAACCAACAAAACGTCTTGTGCGCAGCGTAGAAAAGAATGATAAAAAATCGTAAGCTGTGACTCGTCCCTGGTCTTCAATAAAACACGTTTAAGAGAAAATATATAACCAATCTATACATATATGCAAATATACATACTAAAATCTTCAACGAAAACATTATCACCGCTCTAACTTTGTTCGCGGGTGATAAAAATACTTATTTTTGCAGGCCGTTCAGCAACACTGAAAAGAATCGATTCGATTTGGTATCATAGATACCCTAGTATATCATATTTGTCCAATAGTTTTTTGGTTGTTGGTTATTGGTTTGGTTATTGAAAGATGTTTCGTCGACAATTGCATCAAAGTTGGAAGAATAGCTGTTGATGCAACGAATCATATGTGGGAAAATACTGCGAATCAAGACGTGTGAGAGTGCTGATGGAAACTTCCGATATTTTCAGTGCTGCGATTTCAAATTCGGAAATGCAAAAAAGTGCATTCATACGTAAGGTTGCCCTATACCTTGCCATAGATTCGATATATGGAGAGATAATACTCGTACAAAACAGATTCATCATATTAGGTTATTAATAACTGAGTACAGATAGTCATTAATAACCTGATATGATGAACCCCGACAGACGTCCAGCGACGTTATCGATAAATCAGATTCAGCCTTCGATATCTTCATTACTTGAATTATTTCAACTGTCCCTGGTTAGAAAATTATCAGAGGCATGAATTTTACTTCGGTAACTGCCTCCATGATTCAGAGCGAATCAAAGATACCCACCTTTGGTGACTATATAGCTACTACATTGTCAATTGCATCAAAATTTTGTGTTCGACAGACGTGCAAGCCGAAACTAAGTATCTTGTAAAGCAAAGCTTTCTTGACCCGTAGTCAATATCACTCCAAATAAATACGGAGAACCCGAAATGGAAAAAAAATTTGCTGAGAAGACATCCTCGTGGTGTTTAGCCGCTTCGTTGATTATATTATGTAGTCAGTGAGAGCATAAGTAGTTCAAGTCTGGATGAAGGACTCCTCAGAAGAGAGTACATATAACGACGCAAGATATTGCTTCGAGAAGCTGAATGACTCTGCATTGAGTGGACTTCTACGAAGGCAAAGAAAAAACTACGTTCAGATATACATTTGACATCATCTTCAACCTGGCCTATTTTCTACCTATCAGTTTTCAATAGAACTTGAGAAGACGACCAGAGCCTCTAACCTGGGCTTATTTCCGCCTATCTGTTTCATTAAAGTGTGACAGAAAATGGACAAATAAACAAACAGATAAACCGATAAATACAGATCGGTCTTTATAATACTGTAGATTTTGGTGAGTGTGGTGCGAAGGAATTACACGGTTTTAATATCTTACGACTTCGGGAAACTGGGCACAAAGGGATATTTGTAATTAGGGTGAGTGTTGTAGAACAAATTGATGGTAACTTTTCATTTTGATTTTCGTTGAGAGCGATGCAAAATTGATACATAGAGGTAATCGCTTTTCATGAGAGTGAGTGTGTCCTATGTACTACAGGGGTGAATATTTATGTTCACAGATGCAAAGAATAGAATAATGCCAGCGATCGGTACTCTTTGTAGTTAAATCTGTCTGTCGTTTCTAATTTGTACTGCATATTCTTCAGTTACATTTTTTACAACACACAAGAAATGACACAACAGATGTGAGGGGCTCAAAATTTAGGCAGTACCAAGCGCTACGGCCAACATTACTGTAAAGGTATAGCCAACTTCACCTTACGCCCAACCGGGGAACCCGCACGCACAGTTTGTGTAGCAGATATAAGCCAACAGGCCCCAAAGGAGTATACGACTGCAGTCGATCACACATCGTCTAGAGCTATGGCGCCAGAGGCGGAAGGCTCCATGCGGCAATCTGCGGCCCTTACCCTCCCAATGGCTGCTGCAAAGGTCAGTGAACCCACAGCAGTACGCAGACCGGATGCTGACTTATTACGTCAAGCGCTGCGAAGAACTTGCCTTGCTGGATGGAAGGTTTAAACCAGCAGCCTTGAGAGTCGATGCCAGACGCTTTAGTCTGCTGCTACTGTGAGTCTGAGCCATTATTATTATCTTATCACTCTCATCATTATTGCAATGATTGAGACAGGACGTGATAGCTTAGCTGTTACACAGCACTTGCAAGCGTAGGAATACCTTTACTCGTTTCTGAAATATATCTACCCTATTTAAGAGTCACCGAATTCTGACGTCGTTTTCCCAAGTTTCCAAAAACTGGCGGTTGGTGCACCAAACAAGAGTTAGGAAGGCATGGACACACAACTTTTTTAAGGGCGCTCCACATCTCTTTCGACACCACTGTTGCGTCACCATTGTGTCTGGCTTCAATATTGCTATTGACAAGAGCAATAGTCTCAGCCATGGGTACGAACTTGTAGGATAAACAAACCAACGATTGACTGAAGTAATCGTTGTACTTACTTACTTGATGATACTTCGGACGAGGTCCAGGTGGCGTTATGCACGCAACCCATCTTGCTCAGAGGTGATGCTGCAGTCCGTGACCAGCGGGATGGCTAACAGCGAGTTATCCCAACAGTTCACGTAGCCGCTTACAACAGGTTTATCTGGCACGGTCGAAACTTTTCTTTCAGAAAATACTGATAATATGCTCGTGGTGGTTGGCACCCTATATTACTATGTAGAAGCCTCTTATGTACCTAACTAATGATATCTACATATGTTACAGGAAGTACTGGATATAGAAACTTACTACATGAACCTAACGGCTGCCAACACTTTTGACGACTCGACATGGCATCTCCTCTTCCGTGCCAGAGATGACCTCAACCTCATGTCCCTGGAACCTCGTGGATGGGACGAGCTTGTTAAGAGAATGGACAAAGACCCCGAACTGACCCAGCAAATGTACAGGTATGGTTCATTGCATAAGTTTTTTATTTATTTTTCCTTATCTTTGCACACATTTCGCCAATGGTTACTACGTCTTTACTCATTCCAAAACTGTTTGCCTGAAATGGTACGCTCCTTACAAAGTATAAAAAGACTATTCCATAAAAACTGTAATGCAGACAGTAAAGTATTCAACAAAACACTATAATAAACACCAACCTTTGTTGTTATATTTATCATGAACAAATAAATTTCATTCTGTTCACATTCCGCTGCGCTAAAAGCATTTACACAGATTGTACCTGGAGCCAGCCTAACCATATTTAAACACGATTACGGTCCGGAGTCGTTCTTTACGACAGTAATTAGGCTGTGTGACAGGCTGATATTTAGTTTTACCGCATGTTCTATCCACACAACAGATGTGCGCCTATGTACGAAGAGCTACTGGTTATCTATATATTAATACGCTAGTACCTACCTACGTACTTACCTTTTGTATCACGCTCTTCATCACTAATAGATACAAGTAAATTCGAGCATTATTGAGTTCGGGAAGCTGACGTATCTGTGATACGGCTGGTGACTAAATGCCCCGTGCCGTCATTATAATGACTATACACTATGATGACTATACACTCAACTTGATGACTGTACATTCAACTTGATGACTGTACACTCAACTTGATGACTGTACACTCAACTTGATGACTGTACATTCAACTTGATGACTGTACACTCAGCTTGATGACTGTACACTCAACTTGATTACTGTATACTTAACTTGATTACTGTACACTCAACTATTCCAAGGTACCAACTTTTTTCGCCATTTGATTGAAAACTGAATTTTCTCCTATCTTATTCCCATAGAGCGTGACAGGAAAGATATAAATATATAAATAAATAAATAAATAAATAAATAAATAAATAAATAAATAAATAAATAATAAATAAATAAATAAATAAATAAATAAATAGAAACACGACGTGAATTCTTATATAGTAGATTAAACGGGTCCAATGATACTCGGAGGTCAGCAGTCCTGTGCAGCTAAGCAAGGTCTTTTTAATAATTTTTATGCCCCTGGGCTCTTCTGAATGAACGGGTTGGGACCTGGAAAATTTTCATGTTTGGGTGGATACTAAGAGTGCTAGCAAAATTCAAATTCAAGGGGGAGGGGGGGGATGGGGGCGGCCAGCGTGACACAAAAAGCTAGGCCCTAAGCAGTAAATGTTTTTCAAGGCCTCAGTTAGGGAGGGAGTGTGTCCCCCACGACCCTCCCCTGGCTACTCCACTGCAGGGAATAATGGATATTATTATCAACCAAGAGGATGGACTTGATGTATCACACACGGAGTCCCTGTGTTGAAGAATAAGTGTGGTGTTACTATGCCAATATATGAACATTTCACGTGTCTGTCTTAAAGACCTTGCAAAGCCGTGAAAGTTTCACGGGTCCAGCTAGTTGTTATTATTATTACATTATCTATTTCAAGCCTCCGCTTCTCCAACCGAGGTAAACTATCAGAGGGAGAATAAATTGAATTAATAATATGCCCAGAGAAACTTGGTGTTGCCACACAGGATCAACGCTCATACGAACAGCAAGTTGGGAAAGAAGAGGAAACACAGATGAAAGCAAGCCCAATAGGAGTATGAAATAGGAAGGATGCTGGTGGGCATGAAAGATAGACGTTTTGAAGACCTGGTAAATGGCTAAGGTGACTCTTTCAGGGCTCTCTTGGGGTCGCTTTTCCCATCACATAAGATAGGCGAACATAACTAACCCAACTCTATGGCCTATGAAGCATCCTATGCCCCTTAGTGGATGCTATTAATATTCCAGTAACTAATGTGTCTGGTGCCCCGCAGGTACACAGTGACCGCCAGCGATGTGCAGCTGGAGCAAGGCTGCGACCGGGACTGCAGACGACGGCTCATATGCAACATGGTGGAGAGTGATACTCTCATGCCCAGGAAGTGCAAAGCGAGATAAAATTTTATAAAAAAGTTAATGGATTACAGAAGTGCCAATTTACAAAAGACTCAAATAGAGTTAAGATAAAAGAAATATTTACAATGTAAGGCCTGACGGTTTTGCCCCTTGAATGTTATCGTTGGAATAGAATGTTAGGAAGGTTAAAAATTAAGTACGAAAGAAGAAAACGGGTGTGGTAAACAGTTAAAAGCACAAGGTGCAGAATTCGAAAAAAGGTTCAAAAGTTGTCAAGAATGAGGTATGAAAGTTTAAAAGACATACGGTACTAACATAATAAAAGATAAAAATTTACAATTAATCTAATACAAGGGCATTTCCGTGCAATTGATCTCATTTTTAACGTGTAACTATTTACTGTAGTTTTTATATTTTATATAAACTCTTTTCCTCAATAACTCTATGCTTTACTCTGCGTTCTCCAGAATTAGAATGTTGATGGATCTGTGTTGCAACGCTGCAGTAGCTATAGATATTTACTAGCGGTAATAACGTCAGCAGACGGTGTTTGCTGAAGCTGACTTGATTGACATTACTCTAAATTTGAGGTAACTGCCTACTTGATTAACTCCATGCACAGTTGTGCAAAAATGTATTCTTGCTTTCCACACTTCACAATAACTTTCTAGGTATATGAGAGAAAAATCTGCGGTGGCAGTTTCTCGCTTATGGATGGAAAGTGAATTTATATTTGGCTTTTGTCTAACCTTTCGTGAATACTGAAACTATTCTATTTATGACGGCGTCTCAACATTTTCTTGAATAAACTCTATTAAATATCACTGAAATCTTTCCCTTCAATTTGTTTTGCTACTGGCCTTATTGTCTTAGCTTCAGCAGTGCTTGTTTCGCTGCTTCCTTCCCTTAGTCCTTCCTGTATCTGCTTTCGTTGGCATAATAGGGTAAAGAGTAGTTCAGATAATATATGCACATATATTCCTAAGACATGGACATAACATGTATTTACCGATCAAAAAAGGTAGTAACATGTTTGAATATATCCCATGTTACACCAGTTCAGTTCCCGTTGGACGTTTGCTTTTTGTTTGAAAAATCTTTATATTTGTCTACCTATAAGTTAGTGAGAATCAGTTCCTGTTATAATTATTACTGCTGTGTAATATAATCTCTACATTACTACATAGTAATGCAGCAATGTACAAATTCTAACTGTTGTTCTGTCTCTCGATACATCAAGAATAAACATAAGCTATCCCTCTACAGTAGTTTAATTTTCTTGTTGTCGTTCCGAGTCCGGCAATAATCACCCGAATCTCTCAATTTGTCTTATGTTGTGACTTCCTGGGGTGGGTAAAGGATGATAATCACATTGAATAGTTTAAGCCGCTGTTTCGACTACAATGGTAATCTAAAGTCCGCTGCAGACGATTGTCTTTTGCCCTGTGTTTTCACTTCACCGCATTCGAATGCGTTTCTGTGTCTGTGTACACAACAAAAAATAGCACTGCTGTCGGAGACGATATTATCTAAAAATTTGCAAGGACTCAATTAAGACACTGCACTAATGACAAGGGCTAAGCCGGTTAGTACAACGGCAAACATGTTATCGAAACTTTTGGTATGCACTCAATCGTGTGTCCAAGGACATAACGAATTATTCGAAAGCGGTGAGGTGAAAACAAAGGACAAAAGACTATCGTCTGCAGCGGGCTTGACAGAGGAAGAGCTAAGGGACATAGAGTATGTTGAAAGAAATATGGAATCCATGCACGAAGATGTTCACACACAGGATTAAGTGCAGATATGGAGTGGTGCGGCGCCACTGCCTTTTGCCCGATAAGAACACGGAATTTGTTAGGTTGCCAGATGCGTATCAGAGCGATGAAATCTGACTAACTAATGTCAGAGGAAGAGCAGATTAGATTTTATTGTTTACGACAGTTATCCATTGAAAAATAACCAGTTTATCAGTTGGAAATCTACACAATCTATCAAGTGAAAAGTTAAGTAATTTATCAATTGGAGAGTTAAGAAATTTATCAATAGGTGACAATATGAAATTGATCAGTTAAAAGGGAAATCTATTTATCAATTGGGAATGCGCCCCAAAATGGAAATAATCAATTTGAGTAATTTATCAATGAAGCAATTCCATCAATTGAACAATTTCGTCATTCAAATAATTTCATCTATCAAGTAATTTCAACAATTCAGCAAATTCATTAATTTAGAATTTACAAATTTTACGTTACAAAAATTTTGATTCAAAAAATTATACTGACATTACTACGACCATTTATAGCGTCCAGGAAGCGAAGAGCGTAACGGGAGGACTCACAAGAAATTAGCACCAAAAAGTGACGTCATCATCGACGAATCTATGGCTGAGCGGCCTAGGAAGCAAAATCGTCTTAAATTGTGAAATTCATCTCTAGCGTATAAATAAATTGGGAAAATATGTACCAATTTAACAATCATCTATAGAAAATTGCAGTGTATGCAGACGGAAACTTTCACAGCACTAGCGTCGAATTTGTTCTTTTTTCGGCGACTTCATTAAACTTCTTTTTCTTGATTCAAGCCTTATTTACCCTTCACATTCAGTTGACAGTGCTCTTAACAGAACATATTTATTCCTTACCATCAAATATAAGCACCATTATAGCCAATTCTGTACGCGAGAAAAACCACAGCAACAGCTAGCCTATCGTTCGAGCTTTCTGTACTTGGCGCCAACATTTTACGGTATGTTGCAGCTCAAGTAGCTGGCCAGTCATGAGCAGGAGATTAAATGAAATAAATCGAAAAAATACGGAGATGCGTTCAAGAAAACAACATACAAAGGCCTGAGGTCCCACACTCAAATACTTCGGCTCGTCCATGTGATGTAAATTTGCAACTTGCGGTCACGGCTAGGTTTTATTATAGTCCTATTGAGTCCTCCCGTTGCATTCTTTGCTTCCTGATAGCGTCGATACCCCACGGGGACATGGGATGAGCCATAGGGTTAGGATTATTAGGTTCGCTCATCCTATGTTATGGGAAGCAGCGCCCCCAGGGAGATTTTGTAGGTTACCTTAGCCATTAGCTAGTCCTTCGGGACGTTTGTTTTTCGTGCCCACATTGCTTCCTTCCATTTTCGTACTCATGATGCTTTTTATTCTGTTCTTCCTCTTCTATCCTGATATACTGTTACCATGCATGTTGGTCTACCTTCGTGCATGGGTTCCACGTTTCTATCGACATACTACAAGTTCCTTCCTTTTCATCTCGTGAATCACCATAGTTGTGTCTAGGGAGGCTTGAACTACTAATATAATAATATACAGTAGGTGACTCAAGGCTTTAATAAAGTCAAACGAAGCTTGAGATGAGGAGCCCGATGAAAATAACGAAGGAAAAGGAGAGAAGTTCATCGCAGCGGTTGACAGGGTGATCGGGTACCGCGAGCGGACGCGTAGGGCGGCAGCTAGCCCGTCGTCCCGGCAGACTCGTCCCGCGAGAAGAAATCCGGGCTAGGATGTTCAAAACTTCGCTAAAGGGCCCCATTTACGACAGCAACTTCCAACCGCAACTGCAACCAAATTTCCCGTGTATGGGCTCCAACAACCGGAACCACCACCGCGATCTGCAGGTCGCGGTTGCTGTCGATCAGAATTTTCTGATATTTTGTGGGCGGAGCTTAAAGTCGTGGTTGTGGTTGCGGTGGTGTATGGGCAGAAGCGACCAGAGGCGATTCTTTGTAGCCAAGTTGTGTGCGTGAATACAACCACAAGATGCAGAAACAACCAAATTCATGTCTACGTGACGACCAAAAACGTGGTTGTCGCACTGAGACTCGTGTTTGGTTGTGTTTACGACCACAACTCGCAACTTCATTTTGAGTGCGCTTATCGGTCTTGGATGTGACGTCACATTGTTTATTTACAAAGTGAAGTTGTTTGATTGGAGCAGAATTTGAATTTTTATGGGGGCCCAAAAGTTTTGTTTATGGATATAGGTTACGTTAGGCTGAAATTTACACCAAAACCGCGTGATTAAAGACTGTCATTGTTTATAGAGGGGTATAGTTATTTGTTTGTTTACAATAAGATCTTCTCATGTTTGTCGAGAGAGGGCGCTGAATACCATCTCATGTCCTTGTGACTACTCTAGTTGCTCGTCAATGGAACCATAACTTTGTTTATGGTTGCGAATTTTTGGTTGTTCACGGAGAAACGCCTCAGATCTTGTCAGTTGTGCCTGAGTTGTGAGCCATGCGTGACGTTAATATAGTGCTCTTCACAATTGTTTACTGCTTTAAAAATGGACGTGTACAGTCATGAATTTCTAAAAGAAATAACTGCGATGTACCATGAGCTTCCATGCCTATGGAAAGTGAAAAGTAAAGAATACTCAAATAAAATAGCAAAAAACATTGCTTACGAAAAATTAGTTGAAACTTTTAAAGAAGTAAGCCCTTCGGCCACGCGTGAAGATGTGATTGCCAAAATTAAGTCGTTAAGAACTGTATGGAGAAAGGAATGTAAGAAAGTTGAAACCTCCAAGAAATCAGGGAGTAGAACAGAAGAAATTTATGTACCATCACTTTGGTACTATGGTCTGCCGGACTTTCTGATGGATCAAGGAATTCCATCGAAAGGTTTATCATCTATAGAAACACCATCTGAGCAACTTGTAAGTATATTGTCAAAAAATAACCTACGTACGGTATGTACAACTATACAGTAGGGACGAAAATTAGAGGCTATCACGATACTGCGCTGTCATTATTTGTTTTTTGATTGTCATTACATTACAATTAATAGATCTGATGAAGGGTTAAATTGCGCATCTTTCTGTAATTTTTTCTTTCTATATATTGTTTATTTGATTCAACTGAGAAAGATTGAACAGATCGGTTGTGGCGTGTGTGGGCAGATCGCCAACCGCAACCGCGATCTGGCTGCAGATCGCGGTTGCGGTTGAAGTTGCTGTCGGGTATGGGCAAGGCCACCTAGAAAACATTGTCTAGGTGGCATTGGTATGGGGCCCTTAAGGGAACGTAACGCACAGCTGTTCCCCTAGCGCTGCTTACGTGAGCTTTTGGAGCTACGGTCGTATTTTCAAAGCATTTCGAAGGGGAACTTATCTAGATTTAAACGTAAATTGAGACGTAAAGTTAAGGCTGATCGGAGTAGTCGTAAATGCTTGCAATGTAATCGCGTATCTAATATTATGAGTGCTAATATTGGTAATAGTATTTTACAGAACTTTAAATCCCAAAATAATACCAGTTATGGAGCAAAATGGTGTTTTTTACAATGTTGTTCCTCAAATTCCTCAGTCTTCCAATTCGTTTTTTGCGGTAGTTTTTAGTAGTGGTTGCTAGTTTTCTTTGGGATTAAATGGGATGTACTTTGAATATAATTCACGTTAATATTGGTAAAAGAGCTAATAATAATATATAATATCTCATTTAGTAACGTGCACAACCGATATTATTAGAAAATTACGTTATGTACACGCAGCGTAACACTTCCCGCCATTTCGAGTAACAGCTGAACCCCGGTCGCTGATTGGCTGGCTACCGTGTGTGCTGCAGGAACTGCTTCCGCTGCTAAGTTCCCTTAATTTTGGTTAGAACATGAATCGTTAGGTTAAACGCAGAGAAACGTTGATCTAGTGACTTGCGCTTGAAATTAAAACGTAACTTTGCGACTCTTTTGAACATCTTCCTCCTGGTCCGTAGCCTCGATGCGCAGGGTTACGCTGCAAAACACGGGTGAGACAGGGGCATACTGACGGGGTGGCAACACAGTTCATTTACTACAGATAGTTATGTCAAGCAATAGCGCCTGCACACAAAAAGGTATCAGCCAATGGCGTCATTCCTTTTGCAGCGAGGCATCCTGGGTAATGCCAACACTTAGGAATCTTGGGTAATTTCCAATATGGCGTCGTGTGTGCGAGAGGTTAGTGTGTATCGCGATTGTTTATTACATAAACGTTAGTAAAATTATTCAGTTGCAGTTAATTGTGCTTTTCATGTGTGTATAACATTCTACTTTATAACTTGTTGTAATGCAAAGTTTTTTTCGTGAACGAAAATCGTTTATTTTTTTTTTAAACTCGTGAGAATCATTCTATTTCGCGCAAAGCATTCGCTTCCACTTAGGCAAACATTTTCAGATGATTTTTTCAGTTCATTTTATGGATCAGAAATTAAGATGGTCTATGGTCTATTATTTTTCTTTACTTATGTAATTAAGTATGTGGCCAGAACTGGTAGTTCCAATCAGAGGTAAGAAATGATAAACAATTGGCAGGAAAGTCTTTCTGGTATAATGCAGTACAAGGAGCCGCTGCTCACGGTCTCGTTTGTTTACACCAGCGTAGGCCTAGTGATATGGCAGTCGCCCATTGGCTGAAATTGACGCCAGTCACGGCGGTCGCTGATTGGCTGAGATGGTGTCACGGCGGTCGCTAATTGGCTGTGATTGAGCGAAAAGGTGTTCCCTTAAGGGCCGCCCCATACACGCTCAGGCGGCCTGTATCACCCACACACTATTCAGTCCGCCTCATACCTAATCTCAGCTCGACTCCTCTCTAAGTGAACAACTGAACATCATGGCTTCTCCCCTAGATAGAGACAAATTGACTTTACTTGCGTTATGATACAAATTAACAGGAAAAGCTTGAATGTGAACTGATATGTGAAATAATAATTGGAAAACTTCATGAAAGTGAGATTAAGATAAAGTTTGTTTTATGATGATATGCGGATATTTTACCTGACTTCATTGAGGACAACACTTACTGGCAGAGGTGGGCGCGCGAACCTTTTTTTTTTTTTTGGGGGGGGGGGGGGTTCTGAATCCGAACCCGAATCTTCACCGGTTTGGAGTTCCGAACCTCCGAATAACGCCGGTTTGGGGTTCGAAACCTTCGAATAACGAACCCGATTTTTAAAATTCCATACGAACATTTATTCCGAATGTATGTTCGCGAACCTCCAAATCTTTACCAGGTAGCAAAGTGAACCTTAATTGCAATACCTTCCGAGCATTCCAAATTTAAATTTTACTCATTACGAATCTAAATTTAAAGCTTTCCGATTAAAAAAGTTTATTTTAAGCTATCTACATTATTCAGAGAACGGTTGAAGAATGCCTGACTATTGTAGTCACCGGTGGCCGAGCGACACTAAGGCCGTGTTCACACGTACCTCAACGTAACGCGTTCCATCACAAAAATAAACATGAGCTGTTCGTCAATTTTTCTGTCGCTGTCCACGCTGACAAACAACTTCCATTCAAATGAATGACGTCGCGCGTTCTGTAAAGATTTCGTTCCTTTAAATTTCATTATATTTTGCATCGGTCACTTTCGTATCCCATGATCTTTTAGCCTGAACTTGATACGAAATGCCTATTTTCCAAATATCTATTGCCTGATAAATCTATAAAAGGGATACCAGCACGCAGCAATGCGCTTTGTCGTCAAATCAAAGATGGCGTAAGTGATCGGGCGTAACATTTACAGCTCAAGTAGCTTTCGTGTGTTGAACGGGAATACAGTGATTCTGATCGTTCAGGTGACGGTAAAAAAATTTTTTTGTTAAATGGTTCGGGATTTGAAACCGCTATAGAGGATAAATTAAACATTTATAGGTTCTGTTTACTGATCTTGAATTACGCGACGCGTTGAAAAAATGGACATGGTTCGTCTGTCAGTCTCCCGCATTTGCTGCAACTGTTTTTATCAAATCAATGCTCCTCGTCCATCAGTTCCACTGAACGCGTTACGATGAGGAACGTGTGAACACGGCTTTACACGCCCATACTGGAAGAGAAGTAGAGAGAAGTTATAAAGTAAAGCACTATGCAAATGGTCATAAGGGTCTCTATTTGCTACAGAAACATAGGCGTCACCACATCTGTAGGCCGCGGTTAGGTTGAAAACCATTGTTTGGTTGTCTTTGTTTTTTTTTTTAGAAAATTTCTCGGGATTCGGAGATACGGATTCGCGAAAGAAAAGTTCCGAACCCGGAAGTCCGAATCGTTTTTGACATCGGTCCGAATCCGAACTTCCGACTCCAAATCCGGAATTTGCCCGGCCCGAACAAATTCACAAATATAGTTTCGCTTACTGGTACTCTTTCATAAAGGAGCTCCTCATGTTATTAATTTTTTTCGTGACTAGCTCTCTAGTTACATCGCTGTCCTCTTTCAGTTTCTCAACAAGCATGTCATAGGCCGCATTTTTTTTTATCTTTGTTTATCGCCATATTCTTTAGACTTTACTTTCCACAGGCAGGGATTGTCCTTATAAAGTTATATAAAGTCAGTCAAAACTTGACGCTCTTCGTCGGAAGTGCAGCTGGTGTCGTGTGCGACAGACGTGTTGACGCTGTGCTGTCTAGGTCCACCCACCCTTCACTTACTATAGAAGTTATGTCAGCTTTGAGTGTTTGCACCAAACCCCTTGAAACGTTCCAAATTGTGACGTCACAATTGCGTCACGCCGTTGTGGAAATACCAAAGATTCCTCGCTGCAACAATTGCGTGATGTAATTGTGACGTGATAATTCTGAATATTTCAAGGGTTTGTTGCAAACACTTAAATCTGACACAACTATCTTCAGTAAATGAACTGCGATCCACACGGACACGTGTGTGTGGCCAGAAGGCCGCTTCATGTACCCACAAACATGTACAGGCGATATGTGTGGTGTACCGCTGTTGTACCAGTTGTACCAGCGTGGTGTACCATGTGCCAAGTACCTCCGCGTAATCGGGTGGGTCAACCTGTTACTTTGGTCCCCGTAAATCTAATCGGATGTCGTAGATTGCCGACTCAGGGTACTGCTCTCCATATATTTGTAGGTTCAGGGATACACAATTACAAAGTACGATGGCAAGGTTGTTTAACAATAATAGGTGCTGCGGTCTAGGTCTGTATACTCAAGACACTCTAAGAACCGTGATCAGTAGGTTGGTCCGCTACTGAAAGGCAGTACAGAGACCTATGGGCGCTAGGTCTGCACACTGAATGGCTATCGTCACCACTGCGCTGCAGTGTTTTATACCCTCACCAGTCAGGCGTGCCAAGGCTGTGGCACAAACGCTCAAACCGACCTGGCCGATGTTGGGCGGATGGCAAAAACCTGACAGTACCAGGTTCGCTCAGGCCGACTTCAGGCGGCCTGCGCAGGTCGCCTGAACGCTCCACACACGCTCAGTTTGGCCTGTTGAGTCCTTTTATGCTCCGGCAGCCGGACAGGCCACCTGAGGGTTTGTTGGGCCCTTTAGAGCTGACATAACTATCTGTAGTAAATGAACTGTGGGTGACAACTGCCGGGTTGGAATGCTGAGTGGAGACTAATTAGTGCTACAGAGGGTGGCTCCAAACTGAGTGGAGACTAGATAGTGCTACAGAGGGTGGCTCCATACTGAGTGGAGACTAGATAGTGCTACAGAGGGTGGCTCCATACTGAGTGGAGACTAGATAGTGCTACAGAGGGTGGCTCCATACTGAGTGG
>LQNS02276498.1:10200687-10216451 GCA_001587735.2 Parhyale hawaiensis
ATCAGTTCACGCCTCTCCACTTCTGCACTCGCACTTCACCCTGGGTCTGCACATGTCCATCAGCCAGCCTGAAGATGATCATCCGATATGATCGAAACGCGTAGCAACAGCGTAAACCTCAACGCACTCAATTTGGTCAGCTTCTCCACAGAACCGAACAGCCTACAATTTTTAAAATAAGCTTGTTGGAGAGAATGAATAAAGATATTTTAACGAAGAAATATGGCGTGATTTTTAACCAGACATGTTTGAACGAGGGGCTGCTCCCAAATTATACAAATATACATATGTATATACTTAAATCTTCAACAATAACATTATCACCTCTCTCACTCTGTTCGCGGGTGATAACCATGAGTATCATAATTTATGCACACAGGCCTCACCTTTCGCATGCTTTTTCCATCTCATCCGGGGTAGGTGGTGCTTACCTCTGGCCCATATGGCCCACGTAGGCCCTACGTGATGGGGGAAAAGCTAACGAGAAAACAGGTTTGCATGCATATCTGGTGAGCAGATAAATTTCGAACTGAACAGTTCATTGACGAAAAAACAGCAACTTCGTCAACAGTTGCTGTTATTTATGCATTCTTAGATGGCCATTTTATCTCGTACAATGTTAGTATGTTTTATCTTCGAATCTTCCTTATTCTGAGAACTTGAATAACTGGACTGTACGTAAAAAAAGAGATTTTCTTTTTATATTATATTTGAAGCTGCAAATTCGAAAGACGAGATAATATCTTTCAAACTTGTGTTCTGTGTATCTTTTGTTTAAGCATTTGATTCTAAATTGAAATGGCAATACCAGCATTGCAAGCAGAGATTCTGTTGCTGCACATCAAAATTATTCATCGAAGAAGTCAAGATGTCAGCAGTCAAGTAGTGCAAAACATGTACTCTTAAACTTACAATTGTTTACAACGGTGAAAATAAAAAAAAAATTGTTCGAATCCAACTCGGCACTTGCCACATGGCCTATAAGTGGCAGCCACGTGGCAAGCGTCACATGGTAGCCACATTGCCTAGTTTTCAATTGAGCCCCAAACTGCTATCACGTGATGGTTACCCTGCTGGAGGCTACTGCATGAGGTCATATCATTGGGTCAGTGTACAAAATAAAAGTAATTGGGTCAGTGTACCTCAACAACTATGGGCCAGCATGACAATTCAAATTTGGGTCCACGTGGGCCCTACCTACATGGCTGATGGGGTTAGAAGTGCCAAGTGGTCTAGGCACGTGGCACTAGGTAAATATAGCTAGGAATAATGTTTACCGTTTCTATTTTTATGCAACTTGTGATCATTTTTCTCTAAGACACTGCAACAACAAATATCTTTTACTGTTGCGTGTGCATTAACATGTCGCGGCATGCTGGATCTATCAGCAAAATTGTCCCTTTGAAATGAGTGAAAACGTATCTCGTCTGTGCACGGCTTTAGCAGACTTTTTTTCAAAAACTACGCGCTTTGAGTCGGTCTGCTCCCAAGGATGGTAGTGCGCTCAGTTTCCATTGGCACAACAGGCTCACCACGAGGAGCTTTGGGCAACCCTGATAAAAACATACTGTAATCTATAGTTTGCAACTCCCGCGAAATTATCTGCACTGCATTGTAGTAGTGTCGTTTAGATGCAGTGAACGCATCAATATGGTATATCGATAAATATATATGTATATTTATATTTTGCACAAGCAGTAACAATTTAATTTCGTGTAAAGCTTGTAAAAATTTGTGAATAGCTATTAAATTTCTTAGATTAAATCTGGAGTGAAAATAGAGTCAAATTTTAATTTTTACCCGACGTATCCTCTTTTGAATACAAGGTGTCATCGACCAGAGTGCGGAATTCAATTCCAGCCCACTAGGCTTGTCATTTTCCTTACTCAAGGCACGTGCGTTAGAACGAGTTCACAAGCCATTTATAGCAACGCGTTCACTCCTCCACTCGTTCGAATGCTGTGTAGCGTCGTTGTCATGCAGCACAACTTTTGTGTACGTCATAAAAAATTAGCTACTAAAATGTTTACCGCCAAATGAGCTTCCTCGTCAAGTGTCACTAGGTTGGTTTTGGATATCTCTGCAACTTTGGAGTAAAATATAACTCTGAAAACTGTGCCCTTTGCTACTATTCCTATGAAGTGCATTGCAACGCATTTGGACAAGTGGATGAGCGGGCTCGTTGATATGAACGGGCGAGTGAACTCGGCTTCGCCGCACTGAATCGTGTTTCAAGAGTCAAGCAAAACCCAAGTAGCTATGCGCGAGATGACACAAGGCCTCGTTTTACGGAGTAACAGAGAGCTTTTCTGGAGTCTCATGGGTAATGGATTAACGGTTAACCTAGAAAGGTGTTTTCTGGACAAGTTAAGGCGAGCATGGTTAGTTTAATTCGATTTTGGCCTCGCGATTAATGACATCTGTAGCGTTCTTTGGCTTTGGATATGTTACTGTAAATACTAAAGGATCAAAATATTCGTGCCCCATTTTTTCGGCGAGCTCCGTTCCATATTCTTTGACGTCTCTCACGGTCTTTCCATTTGGGTTGCAGTAGAAACAAATAATCCCTTGCTTATCATTATTGCGTGCTGAATTAGGTGTGGGAGCTCTGGTAGATAAGTACAAGATACCAGGAAGTTCGCCATGGCGGTAGAGGCGACAGGCCTTCACCCAAGCAGAATTATGAGCCTTGCCCACAGGGAAAAACATTTTCCAGCAATAATTTGTGACATCGCTGATGTCGATGGTCTCAGCAACATTCTGCACGGCGATGTTGTGGTCAACCTCGGTGATAATGTTCTGCGAGGGCAGCCGAATTGGATGTTCTTCGGACAGAGGTGACCTGAAGCATAGTAGTGGACTTTGTTAATTGAAATAGACAGTTGCCTATTGTCTTTATGTGTACCCCTTGATGACCGAAAAGGACAGCTTAGCTGGCAGTGTGAAACTATTATCATATAGTTTACTGTTAATGTAGAAACTGGATAAGGATCAGCAGAAGGATTCATTATCAAATAGTTCACTGTTAATTTGGAAATTGGATATAAGGATCCATTATCAACTAGTTCACTGTTAATATAGAAACTGGATAAAGATCAGTAGAAGGATGAATGATCAGTCCATGGGACCTGGTAAGAAGTTCCATGACTTTTTAACCACCAGAGTGAAGTTTTTGCTGTAAAGCTGCTTGTAGGCAACAGCTGATAACGGTGCCATAGAGTTAGCGGTGAATAACTTACCTCTTAATATCTCAATCTATGAAGTGATACAAACTATTTCATGAATGATTTTTCGGTGCACTGTTGCAGAGCTCAAACACTATTGTGATAAGTTCAAACGTGCAATTAACTAGCTATTTCTTCTAGAAATCTTTAGTACTAAATAGTAGGATGCGGCACCGTTGTTCTAGGAACACCATTCATGCACTTGATTTCATCATAATCCTATATACCTAACTAGAGCACTCTGAGAGCGCATACCTCCGCCAAGTGAGCCAACGGTAGCAAAAATTCAAATTGGCTCTGAAACCATAATTTTCTTTGCATAAACTCCAAAATCTAATCATTTGTGCCTCTTTATATTAATAACAGCTTGTTCAATTTTTTCGAAGATCCGTTCATAACTTTTTGAGTTAAAAATATGAGTCAAACATACAAACGAACCAACCAATTGATCTGCACTAAAATTTGATCATTTATGTCTTTTATTATTACTAACAACACCTATAAATTTCATAAAGATCCATTCATTATTTTTTGAGTTATTGTGCTAACAAGCATAAAATAAAAACAGCGACAAACAAACGAACGAACAAACGGATCATTACCAAAATTTGGTAATCAACTCTTTGGTATATATCTAACAACTCATGTTAATTTCATCAAAATCCATTCATAACTTTTTGAGTTATGGCATCGAGAAAAATGACGCAGACAAACAAACAAACGGATGGACATATCTTCACCGAAAGTTAATCACCTGTTTCTACTAACATACCTAACAATCCCTGTAAATTTCATTCAAATCGGTTCTTAACTTTTTGAGTTATCTTGGTGACAGACAGACAAACAGCCATACAGACAGACAGACTGACAGACGGACAGACAGACAGACAAACACGACGAAAACATAACCTCCTTGGCGGAGATAAAAATCTAAGTTGAGCTTTGCAGAAAACAGTTTCCACAATTACAGCCTGACAGATGGAAAATAGCTTTATTTTTGCAGGTATCGACAACGTCAATTTCCCTGTGTAACTTCCATCCAACGATGTGTTTACCATAAGATAGTAACTTACTGCTCATTCCAGAGGTCGTGGGTGCTAGCTGGGATGCGGTAGAGGTAGTTCTTCCCGGCTCCCGTAGCAACAGTGCCTCTGGTGGATTGCTCATCAGTTTTGTAGGCAATGAAGCCGTAAGAGCTGCAGTATCTCGTTTTCCTGAGCAAATTCAGTCCATACTCGAGTATTAGTTTCTTGTTGTCGGACGGACCGCAGTAAAAACGAATGGATCCATACTTAGTATCTGCAGCTCGTTCACAGGGAGCCGCTGTGGATGTTCGCATGTACACGATGCCGGGCAGTTCCTCTGCGCGGTAAAGTTTGACAGCTTTCGCCCACATGTCGTTCATGTATTCGGATGGGCAAAAAAACATCCACTTTCCTCCCAATGATGGAGCATAAGCCCATTTCTTGGCAATTTTGTCATTTTCTTCTTTAATATCTTCTTCCTCGAATTCAGACATGGGTTTCCGAACTGTGTCTGCTGATGCCATGCTCGCCAATAGTCTGTAACGATTGTGATAGGTAAGTTTACTGAAATCTGTGATGCAGAAAGTTGAAGGGCTGAAATAGTGAACCCGTTTGTGCTAAAAGTAGATACACTCGGAAACTATTGGAGAAGGTTATTTATGTCTACCAAAAAAAAACTACATTATATTTTGGACTGAATATCGTTAATTATTTTTTCTTTCATGAGTTTTTAGTTTCATCCCCAGTATTGTGGCTACAGTTAAGCAGCCTTGAAGTAAAGTAAATATACTCATGGTGAGCGCACAGCCACTTATTCTTACCGGAGCCTGAGTGCATTTTTGCCTGGTATTCTGGCTTGTTGCGGGAGGGGGGTGGTGCGAGGCATCAGACTCACGGTTCTAGGTCTTTTCTCGCAGTGGGTCAATTCGCTGTCGGTCAATTCGCCGTAAGTCAATTCGCTGTCGGTCAATTCGCTGTCGGTCAATTCGCTGTCGGTCAATTCGCCGTCAGTCAATTCGCTGTCGGTCAATTCGCCGTCAGTCAATTCGCTGTTGGGCAATTCGCCGTCAGTCAATTCGCTGTCGGTCAGTTCGCCGTCAGTCAATTCGCTGTCGGTCTGTTCGCCGTCAGTCAATTCGCCGTCAGTCAATTCGCTGTCGGTCAGTTCGCCGTCAGTCAATTCGCTGTCGGTCAGTTCGCCGTCAGTCAATTCGCCGTCAGTCAATTCGCTGTCGGTCAGTTCGCCGTCAGTCAATTCGCTGTCGGTCAATTCGCTGTCGGTCAGTTCGCTGTCAGTCAATTCGCCGTCAGTCAATTCGCTGTCGGTCAGTTCGCCGTCAGTCAGTTCGCCGTCAGTCAATTCGCCGTCAGTCAATTCGCTGTCGGTCAATTCGCCGTCAGTCAATTCGCTGTCGGTCAATTCGCTGTCGGTCAATTCGCTGTCGGTCAATTCGCCGTCAGTCAATTCGCTGTCGGTCAGTTCGCCGTCAGTCAGTTCGCCGTCAGTCAATTCGCCGTCAGTCAATTCGCTGTCGGTCAGTTCGCCGTCAGTCAATTCGCTGTCGGTCAATTCGCTGTCGGTCAATTCGCTGTCGGTCAATTCGCTGTCAGTCAATTCGCTGTTGGTCAATTCGTCGTCAGTTAATTCGCTGTCGGTCAATTCGCCGTCAGTCAATTCGCCGTCAGTCAATTCGCCGTCAGTCAATTCGCTGTCGGTCAGTTCGCCGTCAGTCAATTCGCTGTCGGTCAATTCGCTGTCGGTCAATTCGCTGTCGGTCAATTCGCCGTTAGGTCATTTCGCCGTGAGGGCATTTGGCTGTGATCTAATATAAATGGCGTAGTATTATATAAATTACACCCAACCACGCCTAACTTGATATGCTATTATTATTATGAAAAGTTTCAGCTTCAGCAGCAGATCTTCCCAAGAAATTGAAGGATAATAAAAAGAAAAGGTGAAATAAAATGAAAAATACGATAACCTAAAATGAAATGAGGCACACAATCATCGAGTTTAGTCATTTACTACACACGAAATAACCGAAAAAATCAAATTAAAAAATAATCATTTACAATGTTTTAAATCCAGTCATTTACGGAAAAATGCAATTGAGTTAATAATCACATACTGGAACTTAAAATACCATAACTCACGTAAAAATTGCACATCTTGGTCATTTACTAAGATATAACCGAGTGACTAAAAATAACTAAAATGTGCTAAACAAAATGAAAAGGAATGTTTCGATTAAAATTTCAAAATTGACCAAGCTATCGTCAACATTGGGTCGGTCGGCAGAGGCTTCGCATTGCCCGGCCAGTCACTTGAGACCGATCCAGCCGGACGACATAAGCTCAATTTACTTTGCGCACAGAATTTTCAAGGTGTATTGAGCATGAAAGTTAACATCAATATTTAAGTTATCGATATAAAATGAAGCAATTCGTAGAATAAAAAGGAGAACCACACTGCATATCAAAACATGTTTACTATGTAGCCTATATACCGCAAACGTTTCAGAACAAGATATAACCATCATCAGTGCTGTAAAATAGAGAAAGAAAACATATATAGAATTGTCGGAATAAAGTAAGGGACGAAAGCATTCGCTATAACCCACTAAGAGATGCAAATAAGAACAAAACAAAGCAAAAACAACCTAAGTAAGCATCTATCTATAACCCATGCAAAGGAAGGAACAGAAGTGGTAACACCAGCCTAACTAACGACATTCAAGTGGACTGCCGCTTGACATAATCTTAGACATTTTAGTAACTCGGTCATGCCTTAGTAAATAACGAAAATGTGTAAGTTATATGGGAATTATTATATGTTAAATTCCAGTGCGTGATTTTTAATTTTTTTAGTCTATAAATAGACTTGGAATTTGTTATTCATTGTACTTTAGTTGGATGTTTTTTTAGCATTATTTCCTGTTTAGTAAATGACTAAGATCGGTGATGTTGTTGTGCAGCATTGCATTTTAAGATACTGTATTTTTAATTTTATTCCACTTTTTCTATTTATTACCCCTTTTTTTCCTGGGAAGTTTTGCTGCATGACTTGCTATATGGGCCAGCAGCTCAAGTTGAAACTTTTCCTAATAATAATGATAGCATAGTAGGCTGGGCGTGGTAGGGCATAATTTATGTATTATCAAGACATTTATGGTACATCATGGCGAAATGCCTTCACGGTGAAATGACCTAACGGCGAAAAGAATGACGGTGAATTGACCGACGGTGAAAAGACCAACGGCGGAAAGACCTGTCACGCAGACTCATGCGTTTCTTCAACTGTTTTAGCTGCACGTAGCTACTGTTGATGAATAATTCGAAATATTTGACCCTCGGGATTCATATTTATCACCCGCGAACGAAGTGAGAGAGGTGATATTGTTTTCGTTGAAGAGTCAAGTGTATTTGTACATATATTTGTAAATTTCGATGTATATTTGTAAATATATATATATATATACATATTTGTCTGTCCACCCAAAAAGTGGTAGAAGGAGTTGAGCAATGTTCATGATTTTTGTAGGGAGTTTGGTGGTTTGACCTAGATGTGACCCATGCCAAAAAGCTGGGCCTAGCTGGCCATCAAAAATGACGGCGTTGAATTTTCTCCACCGCGGCTAATCGTTTACGATTATTGAAGATCTACTCAGGGATTTGGGCTGTACCCTAGTCTTATTCATCAAAAATGACTTCGTTGAATTCATTCCCCGGGTGATGGTCTGACGCCACGAGGTGTTCTAGTTTGGGATCTCTTCTGAGTTTTTAGTTTTATTGCTCAAGCTTTCGAACAATTAAACACTGATCGTCGTCATGGGAATGAAATTTCATAACGCTAGAGCTATCTACACAGCATCAGTATCCTATGTATATACCCAAGTAAAAAATTTCAATAAAATTATTTCTTAAGTTATTGAAGAGTCCGGAGGTAAGCTTCTGGAAACTGTATGTGCCTGTTAGTGAAATTTTAATTGCAACTGGACGGCCCGTGACCCGTTGAGTTGTCATCAAGATCGTCTTTGCTTTCCCGAAAAAAAGCAGATGTTAGTTAACTGGTCATTGACCACCCGCTATTCGGCCGTCCACTCCTAACTGTACAGCTCACTATCAACAGATTGTTTGCTTCTTTAACGAATTTTCATCGCCCAGGCTGTAAGCATCGTCAATTTATATGTTACGTATTCCAGTTGTATTTCCCTAGTCATTTCGAATTTAACTTGCCTATTCACGCAGTAGAGCTTAGGAAGTACCGTATCACAGATACAATCGAAGTAGATCTTCAACCCTCGAATTTCTGTCTATAAAGAAGACACCAAAGAGGTTCTAATAGGGAGGAGCGCACTCTCTCTATTTACCCTACGGGAGCATTTCGAGTAAACTTTCCTCTTCAACTAGCTGAGTGGCGTATCCAATCGGAGAGTGGCATTGCTCCACGCAGCCTTTATAAGAAGGAGTCCTGAATTAAAATTTTTACAGCCATTAACCATCGACGAAATTTGGAGCGGATTGAAGTATGTAAAGGAAACTTGTATCCTATATACCATCTGATGATGAAAGTAACAGGGTGAGCACTGGGATATAAATCTTCAGACACGATTGTCTTGCAAAAATATTGAAGAACTGCCTGTCTGTATCTTCCTTAATTATATATGCTGACAACTGCCACTTCAAGGACTCCAAACGCCAGCTTCGATCACGCGACAAAGCCATGTGTTTACTCGCCCGAAGAGTACTTGGGCTTGCTCCTCCCATTAGAAGTTCCTTGGAAGACACAAGTAAAAATCAGCTAAATTACTGATACTAGCCACGAGTAAGATTTCAAATCCTTTCTGCATTCAACGTAGCTATAAAGGGGTCAGTATCCACGTTACCACACTTCATAAATATCAGTCTCTATCTAAATCCTGTACGATGAGATAGATTGTATGGCGGACTCTGAAACATAGCCTGCATCCATGTGCACTACTAGGGCTTGAATTTTTCCCCATCTAAAACTAAAGAAACTGTGTGCAAACAAGACATAAATAAACGAGCAAGGTTCACGAAGTTTTATTATAATACTAGAGGGCTCACGCTGTCATAAAATGACAGCGAAGAACTTAAGATGACCTTCTTCATTGATCATACTTTCGTTATTACAACTGCTAACCTAAGCACCCTTGAGATGAGCGCTTACGGCTTCACAGCCGCTCAGCATCGAAACTTTTTTATCACTCTCTCAAGTGGAGAAAATTCACTGCTTATTGTAGGCAAATCAGCAACGTTCAAACTAATAGCTCCGCTTCGGTATTGTGGATACGGTAGGCTAGCTTACATAATAGGTCCGATGGTTTTTGCTTAGCGAAAGCTGTTTCATCGACCACTGAATTATATTTGGGAGATTAGCTGAAGCAACGAAATCATTTGTGGGAGGAAACTACGAATCAAGATGCATGAGAGAGCTAATGGAAGCCTCAGATAACTTCAGAGCTAAGATTTCAACTTCGGCAATGCAAGATGTGCATTTAGACTTGAGGTCACCCGATACCTAGCCATAGATTTGAAGCATGTAGAAGCTAATACTCGTACAAATCAGACTAAGGATGCAATGTCTTCATTGTTTGAATTTCAACTGTCCCTGATTAAGATACGTTTGCCATCATCTGCAACCCGGCCTATTTTCTACCTAACAGTTTTCAATGGAACTGGAGAGGACGACCAGAGCCTCCAACCTGGGCTAATTTCCGCCTGTTTTATTGAAGCGTGACAGAAAATGCATAAACCGATAAATAAACAAACAGATAAATACACATCGGTCTGTAGTATATTATAGACTAGACGGCCCGTGACTCGTTGGGTCATCATAATGATTGTCTTTGATTCCGAAAAAAACAGGTGTTATTCAGCTGGTCAAAGACCACGCAATTTTCGGCAGTCCACTCCTGCCCGTACTGGTCGCCATCAACAGCTCCTTTGCTTCTCCAACGAATGTTCAACACGCAGTCAGTAAGCTAATTCAATTTATACAGTATGTTACGTATTCCAGTTGTATTTCCGCAGCAATTTTGAAATTATCGTGCCCGTTCTTGCAACCGATGGGCTGGTTCCAAGTGCGTTTCACTGATTCAATCAAATTAAAGAGCCAATCCATGGAAGGAATAGGGCAGTGCGGCTGTGCCAGAGTCCATCGGATTTCTTTCCGTCTAAAAGCGAAGAAGCGGTGTCAAACAAGGCACAAGTAAATAAATAAGTAAGCAAGCACGGTTCATGGAGTTTTAGTATAATACTAGACGACCAATGACCCGTTGGATCGTCATCACGATCGTCTTGTCTATCTTTCGTACCCATTTTGCTTCTTTCTCACCTCTAACTCATACTGAGCTTTCTTCCATCTGTTCTTCCTCTTCTTTCCCGACTTGCTGCTCCCATGCGCGTTGATCCTGTGTGAGAACACCCTCGTGCATGGGTTTCACGTATCTATTGTCACACTACGTGTCCCTTCATTCTTCCTCTGTGATATTGCCTTTTTTGTGGAAACGGAGACTTAAACTTCTGATTATAATAACAATTACGATCGTCTGTGCTTTCGCACCCAAGCAGGTGTTATTCTACTGGTAATAAACCACACGTTATTCGACTGTCCTCTCCTTCTCGTCAAGGAGCTGCCCATACGGCTGACTATCAACAGAGTCTTTGCTTCTCAAACGAATATTCAACACGCAGTCTGTAAGCAAATTCAATTCATATGTTACGTATTCCAGTTGTATTTTCCAGAGCAACTTTGAAATTATCGTGCCCTTTCTTGCAACCAAGGGGCAGGTTCTACGTGCGTATCACAGATACAATCGAATTAAAGAGCTAATCCATTTGAGTAATGGGAGGCCTGTGCCATAGTCCCTTGACTTTTTTCCCGTTCGAAAGCGAAGAAGCTATGTCAGATATCCTACAGGACCTACCCTAGTCCATGAATTTCTTCCTATCTAAAAGTGAAGAAGATGTGGCAAACAAGACACAAATAAATAAACAAGACACAAACAAGACCGGTTCCCAGACTTTTAGTATAATCTAGATAGATAGATAGGGTGGCTGCATATATACGCATTATAATAAGTTTCACAATAAAGTTTGTCTTAAGCATAGCCGATTTCTTTAAACCACCCCCCCCCCCTCCTTGCAAGCAAGGACATAGCTTGACATTATACGCATTAGAATACACACGCTCGCGCAAACGCTTAGAGCGTCTTTCAGTCCCTGACGAAGAAATAAGGAAACGAGAAGTAAAGACAGAAATTGCGGGACGTCAATGTCAATGCAACAAATGTGAAATTAGCCATTCAAAACACCGAGAATAACTGCTGTAGCTATAATGAGCTGTGTCCGGCTTTTGTTTAATTCTGACGAAACAATGGTATAATTGTCACTTTGTCACATGTCAAGAACTGAGAATTTCGGGAAATTTGCTGTAGTTTTGACTAAGTCAGAAAACTTTGAATAACTATGCAGTAATATTGAACGCTGTATAGGTACCTATTGTCATAGTTCCAGCACAAGAATTATAAATTACCTAGATACCACTTTTTAACCCCTTTATCTAGCAAGTGATTATATACATATAATTGGTTATTTTCAAAATAGTAGTCCAATGGAAGTGCTTTTTTGGTCGCTCAATTAAGGGTTAAGGTAGCACTCATTTCAGAACTCCGACTGAAAATTAGCTTGCTTGTCGGTTCTTCAAAGGATCGCCTTTGACAGTTTCGCGCGAATACCACTATGTAAATCGTCATCAAATGCTCTCAATGGCTTGCTGCTGCAATAGTACAGCATTACTTAACTAGCCAAGCAAGGCAACGCTAATGAAAAACTCAAATTAGTTCTGAAACTATGATTTTCTGTGTATCAACACAAAATTTAATTATTTGTGCTCATGACGGTAATAACAGCCAGTATAAGTTTCTTGAAGATCCGTTCATAACTTCTTAATTTATGCTGTTAACAAACATTCGTCAAACACACAAACAGACCAATCGATCATCACCAAAATTTAATCATATATATCTTTGAAGATTGCAAACATTAATTTGTAAATTTCATTAGAATTCATACATAACTAACAAGCTTAGAATCAAACACAGCAACAAACAAACGAACGAACAGATCATAACAAAAACTTGGCCATTTACTCCTCGTGATATACTTGACAATTCATGTAACTTTTATTTAAATCCGTTTATAACTTTTTGACTTATTGTGCTAAGAAAAACTAGGCAGACCAACGAACTGACGTGAGAAAGGATCTTCACCAAAAGTTGATCATCTGTTACCGTTAACTGCCTAACAATCCCTGCAAATACCATAAAGATCCGTCCATAACTTCTTGAGTTATCTCGGTGACAGACAAAGAGACAACCAGACAGACATAAATACAAACATGACAAAAACATGACCTCCTTGATGGAGGTAAATATAGAAATAGCACGTAATGGCTGCAAATGGGAATTAACAGATAATTACGGTTTTGATGTTTGGACCGAAAGGTGAAATTGGTGAAAATACGATTGAAGGAATTAATAAAGCAAATTGCATGTTGACCGGTGCTAAATAAAATAACTAATGACAGACTTTTTCGCTTAGCTGTGCACTTGCCTATGGACCCAACCCAAAATTTTCGCTGTGCATTTACTTTCCACTCATCAATACAGATAATTACCTCCGCAAATGAGGTTACTTTTTGATAGGATTTGTCAGTCTGTTTGCTAGTATATTAATTTTGTCGGTTTGTCTGACTGTTTATCGGCCACCAAAATTGCTCAAAAATGTATGGGTAAATCTGCATGTAGTTTACAGGGATTGTTTGGTTAGTTTCGAGAAACAGTGGATTTTGTTTTGCAGATGGACCTTTCTGTAGTTTCTTTGCCCGCTCGCCTGTTTTTTCGGGAAACAACTAGAAAAGTTATGAAAGGAGCTTCATGAAATTTGCTGAAGATGTAAGAAGTAATACATTGAACTAATTACCAATTTTTTTTAGAACCTGCTGATCCATGTATCTATAACCCAAAAACTTATGTGAACGGATCTGGATGAAATGAAGAAAAACTAAGATTAATGTTACGAGAAACAAAGGACCACATTTATGGTGATGATCCCAATTAAAATTTCTGGTGGAACTACCGTGGCATTTGGTACGCACATGGCCGCCTTTTTGAGCGGGGCATCCGTGAGGATCGGGTGCTGTACGGTCGCTATGTGTGTTTTGGGAGTGGCACGGGCGACCTCGTTCCGAACATAAATCACCCATACATGGCGCGCTTGCCCGACCGTGTTCCACGGATATTCAACGCTTCCGCAGAAGTAGAAGTATACTGCTATTTTGGCCAAGATGTGGAATATCCGTGGAACACGGTCGGGCAAGCGCGCCATGTATGGGTGATTTATGTTCGGAGCGAGGTCGCTCGTGCCACCCCCCCAAAAACGCGCATAGCGACCGTACAGCACCCGATCCTCACGGATGCCCCACTCAACAAGACGACCAAGTAAACGCCATACGCCGCGCTTGTTTCACCGAAATTTTTGATTGGGACGTTTTCGCCCGTTTGTCTCAAGTTTTTTTTTTTCACAACATAACTCAATATGTTATGAACGGATTTTCTTGAAAATTATAGAAAATACTGAGAACGTTTTGAGTAGAGATCGGATTTAAGGCGCATAATTTTGAAAGTGCATTAGAGGCATAAAAGGCATAAAAACAATATGCCTTTATGGATAATGGCATAAAAATATGCTTTTATGGATAAGGGCATAAAAAATATGCTTTTAAACAATAACTGCTTATAGACATATTCGTAGATGAAATAGTGATTGTGCGCTTCGGTTCCTTGTTCGTTCCGCTCCAGCTCTTAATACGTCTCTTTTCTATTAACAACTTTCTTTATCTTCAGCAAAACTACTACCTAACTATGCCTGAGAAAGTGAAAACTGCCAAAGAAGTGGTTCATCGTTGCGTACTGATTCTGGAGGAGTTTTTTTTTTAATGTTGGTAACAAACTAAAGATTACTTCCACAAACCAGTTTGTGACGGGGAATTCCAGACAGGAAGGTAAGGAATATTGGCATATACCTAATTATAGAAGAGTGCCCAATCGGTAATGTTTTGTTTTCCATAAATAGTGCACCGGTTGAGAAAAAAAACATAGGTTGAACTGATAAGTCGAATATTCCTATGAAAATGTCATTAAGGCAATCCGTGATGCCATCAAACGGAAAAAAATCTGGGGATCTATCGACGAAACTAAAGATACCAAGGGGCGTGCTATTGCCAACCTATGGTAAATGTTAGAGTCCTCAGGTAACGTAGCCAGGGATATTTTTCCTTTAAACCCAGGCAGTCGTTGAGCATACAAACGGCCCTACGATTGTCCACCTCATCTATTCTTTGATGCAACCTAGCTAACAATTTGACGCTGATTCTTCGTAGATATCAGGTCGTTTGAGACCTGAGAAAGCGTGCTGACAAAGGTGTGACATCTTCCATGGCTACTTGACAATGTCAATTCAGAACAGATAACGTTGTTAGCTCGTCGTATCACAACGTACTAAGGGACCGCCCAGCGAAAGGTGCTAAAGACGTGCCCAGCACGTTGTTAGCACGTTTTGATACGACGTGCTAACCACTTTATCTGGAGTCCACAAATCAACGTGCATAGCACGTAGAGCCACAGCTCACCTCGTTGATCCTACGTCGTTTGTTAGCGGGGAATTAGCATGGCCCCATGAAATCTCGTCCAACAGCCGTGCTCTACGCAACGGATGCAACTCCGTACATGAAGAAGGCTGCACGGTCCCTGAGGGTTCTGTATCCCAATATGATGTGCGTAACGTGTTTGACCAATGGACTCCACAGGATTTCCGAGGAGGTCAGGCATCTTTTTCCGACAGTGAATCGTCGTATTGCGAATGAGAAGAAATTTTCCTGAAGGCTGCTGAGCGGACTACCTTTTTGAAAGAGCTCAAGCCGAACCTGGCGCTTTCTCCTCAGCAAATTCTGACTCGTTGGGGAACTTGGATATCTGCTGCTCTCTATAATGCAGACCACTTTAAGGACTTCAATCAAGTGGTATCTCTTATGGACCACAACGAAGCTGCAGCCATTCAGATTGTGCAGGAAATTACGGGAAGTGATGAAGTCAAAACTACTTGGCCAATGTGCAAGCTCACTTTGCTCGTGTCATCAACAACTTTGCAATTCTAGAAACCCGATCTAGAAACCCCCGGTTGGAAATGAAGGGGGTATTGGACGAGTTTGACTATGTTCTTCGTCATTTAAGTTCTTCTACCTGTGGAACTACTTTTGCTACTGTCAAATCGAAGTGTCAACGAGTCGATGCTGTAAACCTTAGGCCGGCTGCACACTAACAACTTTCGTTGTCGCTAGCAGCCTTGACGCAACTTAGCTTATCCGACTGCGCAGCCGTGGCCGTGACTTCAGCATGACGTCTATGAACATCGTGCTGTAATTCTTAAAATA
>LQNS02276498.1:10236784-10250267 GCA_001587735.2 Parhyale hawaiensis
AAATTTTGGTGCAGATCGGTTGGTTCGTTTGTATGTTTGACTCATATTTGTCATAACGTTTGTTAACAGTATAACTCAAAAAGTTATGAGCGGATCTTCAAAAAAATTGAACAAGCTGTTACCAATGTAAAAAGGCACAAATGATCAGATTTTGGAGTTTATGCAAAGAAAATTATGGTTTCAGAGCCAATTTGAATTTTTGCTACCGATGGCTCACTTGGCGGAGGTATGCGCTCTCAGAGTCCTCTAATTTTCTTTATGTATTTGCTTTCTTCATCCGCTGGGCTGGTTGCGTGGGGGTTTGTTACCCTCATGGAGTTTCTCCATTCCTACGTCGCCAGTCTGGTGTGATTTAATAATAATAATAATAATAATAATAATAATAATATTTGAACATTTTCTTTACTGTATTTAGGTCAATAGAACTTTTTCATTACTGTGTTTAGGTTATTAGGACTTTTCATTATTGTATTTAGGTCAATAGGACTTTTTGATTACTGTATTTAGGTTATTAGGACTTTTTCATTACTTCATTTAGGTCATTAGGACTTTTTCATTACTGTATTTAGGTCAATAGGACTTTTTCATTACTGTATTTAGGTCAATAGGACTTTTTGATTTCTGTATTTAGGTTATTATCTGTTTTTCATTACTGTATTTAGGTCATTAGGACTTTTTATTACTGTATTTAGGTCATTAGGACCTTTTCATTAGGGTTCACCTCAACTCCGCTTTTTCAACTTTACTGTCAATCTCTGTTTTATTGCTCCTCATCTACTGTAACTCATGTTGGTTCTACCGACAGGTGGTGGTTAGGGTGTTCCCTGCTAACTGGGATGCGAATTTCTCGATCTACGTTCCGAGAAAGAAATTCTCGGGAACTGTTCATTTCCCAAAACGTTCCAGGGAACTAATCCATTTTGCTGGAAAATGGTCTAGCACTTAGTACTGTGGTTTACTGTGGATTCCTTGGGACCTATATAGAGGAAATTCTTTTGGATTTTTTCCCGGGAAAGTTCGTGAAGTGCAGATACTGATTTCCCGAAAACGGAACCATAGTGGTGGTCGTACTTGCCTCGTTTTTCTTGAAATGCTACACATGCCTTCCTTCCTTTCTTTTGAAATGAGGTTGTAGCGTTGATGACACCCTGAACAACATTTTGTTTTCTTTTTACTGCGGCTATGACGTACCATATGTGCATCATAAGAGCTGTGCTGTTTCACAGTCCTAGATTAGAGTCTCCTAGACACACGTCATGAGAGAGATGAAGGCTTTGACTAGATTCTAATATCTTACAGGAAGTCCTCGTTATTGATATTAATTGTATTGGTTCCAAATTTAAAGCTCCAGCTAGGTGAAGTGTTCTCAGGGGTACCTACATATATTTTGGCGGGCCTCATCTCTGGCAGAATATACATAGATGTATATATGGTCCTCACAAACCCAAGGGCTGTCCCGAGTGCCTTCCCCACAGGGTATGTTGCAGCTGGCCGCAGTTCCTGCTGAGAAGGTTAGTTCGTTAGATTAGGTAGGTTCTTCAGACGTCCCCGTCAGTTCCACGAGGCGGGCCGCCGAATGGTGATGAGCAACTCCATCGCATGGGGCTCTTTTCTACTCTCTTGGAGGGGACCACAGCGGGAAGTGTTTTCTATCTTCTATCTCTCTTCGTTTTACGTCCTTTGCCCTGAGTCATGTTGCTGAGTGGATTCGTTCAGCTAAGCCTCTTTCACAAGAATCAGTTGAGTTGCAATGGGCCGGTCTTCCTGAACGATTCTCCCGCTGGTTCAATAGTGAAGTCGGACTTGCCAGTGCAACCTCGCATTTCTTGTAATGTGATCCTGCCGGGAGGACGTGTGGTGACTTAGCTCATGCTGCCGGTTTCTTACTCCGTACGACATTCACTTAATTCTATCTGCGATAGGTTTGTTTTTCATCCTTTCTTTCTTGCTTCCTTGTCTTAGTTCCCACTTTTCCCGAGGGATAATCATATGTTTGGACGTCGCTATCGGCACCCTTGAAACTCTACTCCCTGTACTTATTTAGGATTATACCTGCATTACTCTTGGTGCTTCGGATGCTATTCACGTTGTGTTCTCCTTCTTTTCTATTGGTTAGATATATTTTTTAGCTATGGGATGTTCATGTTTGCGGGCTCTGCGTTTCTCATTCCTTTCTGCTTTGCCCACGGTAAGCTGCTATCGCAGATCTGCAGCTAAGCAAATCATATTGCTGTAAATCGCCCCTTTGATAATATATTAGTGTTCGCTATGTTAATCAGAATTTCACTATTAGCACTCGTTCAGACGCCTCTGATGTCGGGTTCATAATGGGGTTCTTGGTGCAGTCAAGAGGTGCTTGCGAGCAGTAGAGGCACCTAAACGGAATTAGCTGTCCTTAGTGCGGAGTTCGTAGAGATGCCGGAACTTTACTAGTGGCATAAATTGGGCGGTCACAGGCATAGCGGCAAACATTTTGGCAGCAAACATTTTCTCAGTCGGGAACCCTTTTATGTTGTTGAAGTGCAATAATACGGTGAGATTTGTACTATGGGTGCGGAGTAGTGAATTACTGCGTGAGCTTGCCGGTAGGGTAACGTCAGTTAGGTTTGTTCGCTCTCCAGCATGGGAACTCACGCCGCCCTGGGATACTGGTAGCTTTGGCCAGGGCTAGGCTGCGGGCGTGGGTTGCGTTTCCCTTCTTCCGAACTGTGCTGGAGAGTGCCCTATTCTTATTCTGCTTTTTCCATTGATTGTCCTCTGTGTAGGGATTCCTCACTTTTCCCGACATTCTATTTGCTTCATCATGCCTATGAAACCAACTATACATGTGGAGCTTGCGTGGAATGCCGTAAACTAAGACTTAATGTGCTTTTGACTTCAGCAGATACTTAACTTACCAGCAGTGACTGGGTTGATGTTCCCAACTTCATTATGTTCCTGGTTATGTTGCCGGTAGTTGCCCCCGGCGTTGATGCCTGATTGTCTACTATTACCAATATCTTGTACTGACTTGCATCCGTGGCGGGTAAGTGACACCGTATCTGAATGTAGTAACATTACGCACGTATGTATATGCTTATATGGGTAGGCTTGTTGGTTAGAGCAATATGACACCATGTTGGAACGTTTACCATGAGTTAGGCATGCCATGTGGCAGCAAGTATGGGGGGGCTCCTGGACGTGGACCGGTGTATTATTGGTTAGTCCCGAGATAACCAGGTTTGTTCAGCTTCTTTAGTTGAAGCTACAAGGTCGCGTAGGAGCACGTCGATTGTGCTTCTGCGTGAGTGGGTGCTCACTTTTGCTATCACAGTGTTTATTTGTTAGCGGTAATGGGAAGACGCGGTCTACGTTTCGGGAGTTTTCTCTGTTTCGGGACTTTTTTGGGAGAGTTCAGTGTATGTTCATTTCATGCAAAAGTAACTGTTATGAATGGGTTTTTGTTGCTGTTACGCAATATGCTCCTTAACGTGTGGATTTTTCCCCTTGTGTTTGTTCCGTTTTTATGTCAGGTTGTGTTGTGCTGGTACAATATGCCTGCAGGTTAGCAGCGTAGTTGAAATTTTTGTACCTGTTGGTATACATATGTGTATGTATGGGCGAGCACTGGCTAGCTATGAGTTTTCATTGGTGGGGAGTATGAGTTATTCTGTTTTTTTTCCTGCTTGTTTCATTTTTGTTTTTTACAATTACTGGGCGCGTTTTGTGTTCCTCTTCCTTCTCGGCTTCCAGGGGCCCGTGCGCGTAGATCGTGTGCGGGAGCACCTGCGCGTCGATTTCCACCTTCTAGTGTATTATCGTATTGTCCCTCTTTTTCTTTCTTGCTTACATAGGTAAGTCGGGGATTCATTAACAGTTCATTCACTAGCTAATGTTTATATCGATTTACTTCGGGCATTCGCAGCGTACCTTAATTATGCCCTTGCTTTCAGTGGGTACTTACGGCCCTATAGGGCCGGTGGGGTTAAGTTGGCTAGGTTCGCCCATGCGGTGTCAGGGCCTACAGCTACGGAAAGTCCATGGGGTGCTTGGAAGCTGCAGTATTTGACCATGTTCTTTCCCGTGTGTTTCCTTTCTGATTTCCTTTCTGATTTCCTTTCTGATTTCCTTTCTGATTCCTTTCTGATTTTTTGTCTTCTTCCTGGTTTTCCTGCTTTTCTTCCAGATTTCCTTCCAGATTTATTTGCTATTTTCATATTGTTTCTTTTTTTTATTTTTCGCCTTGTTTCCTTTTGTTCTCCTGTTCATCTTTTTTGTTTTGTTTTTCTTTTCTTTTTGCTTTCCTGTTGCCTCTCTTTTTACGTTTCTTTTCCTTTTTGTTTTTCTGTTTGTTTTGTTTTTTGTTTTATTGTTTTTCCTTTATTGCTTTTCATTGCTTTCCTATTCTCCCTCCGTGTTTTCCTTGCTCCTGTGTTGCTTCGCTCTCCTTTTCTGTGCTTTCCCCTTTGCCGTTCCTTTACCCGTTACATATTTCTTGCATATTTTTGCCTTCGGTTTCCCTTGCAACTTTTCTTGCATTTTCCCCTGTTTCTTCTTGGATTTTACGTTGCATTTTTGTTTTGCTAGTACGTCTGCTATTCCCATAGGTTTCTTTTTCCATTTATTGAGCGTTCTATTGTTACTGTTCTGTGATTTGCTTGCAGTTCTCTTATATATTCTATTTTATTTGTTTTTATTTTTGAAGACCACGGGCAGGCGTAGACCATAATGATAATACATAGTAAATAACCGATAATGACTCGGTTGTAAACCTAAGAATTTGTTAGCTGTGTTTGACATCTGTCTTAGCATGGGTCATCATTTGTTTTGTTTCCTTGATGAGTAAGCTAGGGCTACAGCAATTGAATTGGGAAATGTAGTAACTTGTTGGACGTGGATTGTTAGGATGGGTTCCTGTACAGCTCCAAATTTGATTTGATCAGGAATTAAACTGATGCCTCTCCCATGAGCTGCATTTATTGTTAGTCTTGCCCATCGTTACAGGTGAGTGGGGGCGCTTCCGCGCTATTCTTGGGGGCCGCTTCAGCAGCTACGTCACTTTTGGCTGATTATATCGGTGGGCCTGTTACTGGTCCTAACGGCTCCTGGATTGGCAGCCCCAGGTGTCAGAGCGCAAGCCTTCAAGTTTATAGGCTACTTGGAGCAGTGGGTACGCGCTTCTGCGCTGCTACTGATTACGCTCACAACAGCTGCATTTCTTTGGCCCATACCTTTGGGAGGGTTTGTTATTGGTTTTGCGACCAACTGCGTTTGCCCTCCAGTTACGGCGCCAGCCCTCTCTGGAGCGGGTTAGGTCCACTTTATCCCTGAAGTTACGTTGTGTTCAGTAGTGTGGTATACCAGCTTACTGTATTTGGGCGTGGGTCATTTATCGTCCCTTATTAATGCTACCTTGTAACTCTCTATATATGGCGCTCTGACTACACCGGACACAACTTCGGTGCCACTGTGGGAAATAAGTTTTAAAGGTTATTTGGGCTTAATAAATATTATTCTTTCGTGTGCTCTCATCGTGTTCCTTGCCCTTTTCGTGCATCAAGCTCGTAGTGGAGTCGGCGTCTGCCGGGGAAACCCCTGTCGTTCTTTGACGGGGTTAAGATTCTGTGGATGGTGGGCTGCGCTCGGGTGAGTTTCCCACTACAGAGGGACCGTCACCGGTGACTGTCACTAGTTACCCGCCATCATTTCAAATGTAGCCTTTCATACGATGTCACTAAACGGTTACCCAGTTGCGCAACAGCATTTTGTCGTTGCCCGTGAGGTAACCAGTGACCCCTGCGGGCAGTTGCCGTCACCGACTGTTGGGTATAATATTAGTGATAGCCTTCCAACAGTCCCCACTCTGTGACGCAACACTACTGTCATTGCGAGCACTACCAGCAGTGCTCGAGTAGCTGTCCTTGTGTAAGGATGTGTTACATTGATGTGTTTCTTAAAAAAAAAAAATCATGTATTTTTTGAAATATGTTTCTCAGGGGGGATAGGGTGGGTCATGGGCCATAGTATTAGGTTAGTTTAAGTTCGCCCATCCTTTGTTTTGGGGAGCATTGCCCCGAGGTGGCCCTGTAGGTTACCTTTGCCAATCGCTATGCTTTCGGGACGTCTGTCTTTCGTGTCCACTTTGCTTCCTTCCTATCTCACTCCTACTGATCTTTCTTCCATCTGTTTTTCCTGTACCTACGTTCCCTACTCGCTGTTCTCACGCGCGTTGACCTGTGTGGGAACACCATCATGCATGGATTCCGAACAAGTGTCTATCATCATACTACATCCCTCGTTTCTTATTGCACATCGCCTTTCTTGTGGAAACGGAGACCTAAACTTTGAATATAATAATTTCTGAAATATGACTATCTTACCATTTAGTTGCCGTACATTTTTTCTTCTTTATCGGGTCTTATGCGTGTTTTCATGTTTATGTCAGTCCGTCTTATGTCATTCACGATGGGGCTAAGTAACTATTCAAATGAAGGCTTGCTCATACGAAAATAATTAAAGCATATTTTATCATCACATAAATAATCGTAAGGTGTGTGATATTCACCTTTGTCTAGTCCTGATTTTAGCAGCTTGTGAGTTCGATTTCTTCTTTTTCGAGAGAGTTTCTTGTTTTTAAGCAGTAAATCCAATAGAAGTGACTCATCCAGGCAAGGGTGACTATTTACGATGAATCGGGGCATGGCTTACGGGTCGGCAGCAGCAAGTGAAGCTTGGAGGAGATACGAGACACTGGACACAGGTATCATCAGGGGCTACACAAGGTAGCGTGATTGGCCCATTTCTGTTCTCAATTTACATCAATGATCTCGATCTTAACATCCGTAGTAAAATTAGTAAATTTACAGATGATACTAAACTATGTCATCGTGCCACGAAAAGAGCGGAACTCCAACAAGACCTTGACCACCTCATGGAATGGAGCGCAACGTGGCAGATGAGCTTTAATGTCGACAAATGCTCAGTAATGCACATAGGCCTGGTGAACCCCTCAGCCCCATTGAAAATGAACGGGACAGAATTGGCTGCTGTCCCAGCAACGTGATTTGCGAATCACTATTACAAACAGACTGCAACACAGTCAGCAAGTTGACATGAGTGTGGAAATGGCAAGCAGAGTACTGGGATTCATCACCAGAAACTTTGAATCCAAGTACAAGGACATCATCATTCCCTTGTACAAGGCGTTAGTGCGGCCACACTTAGAATTTACTGTTCAATTCTGGTCGCCACATCTGTGTAAAGATACCGATAACATGAATGAGTCCAACGCAGAGCAACGAAATTGATACCTCAGCTGAGAAACAAGTCTTATGAACGTCGCCTAAAAGAACTGGGTCTCATCTCTCTCGAGCAAAGATGACTCAGGGGCAACTAATAGAAACATTCAAGTATTTGAATGGCTTCAACGACGTACCTACAACGGGACTGTTTGAAAGAGACCTTGATGATCGCTTACAAAACAACGGTCAAAAGCTCAAGCATAAAGCTCGAAGAACAACCTTAAGTCAGCACTTCTTTCCCTATTTCATTATTATTATTATAATTAAATCACACCAGACTGGCGACGTAGGAACGGAGAAACTCCATGAGGTTAACTAACCCCCACGCAACCCGCCCAGCGGGTGGGGAAAACAAAAGAATAAAAAAAAAAGAAGATCTGAGATCACAGAATAGCTCTGTGTACAGTTTGTTTAAAGCTGCCAATACCCGCACCAACAAAGACAGAGCCATCAAGACCATTCCAAACATCCACACACGATGGAAAAAACAAACGGGAATACTGGCCCGTACAGCATCGTAACGGTTCCAAGGAAAACTCATGAAGAGCACCAGTAAGCCGAGTATACCTCACCCGAACAAATGGATCCGGAAGAAACTCAGACAGTGGATGACTGGGGCAGTTATATATTTTATACAGAAAACAGACCCCACCAACTCTACGACGATGCGCCAGATTACAAGGCACAACACCACCCAACATGAACGCACATCGACGAACCACTTTGTCAAGCAAACACAGATGGCAATCGGCAGCAAAACCGCAGACTACAGAGCAGTACTCCAGAAGAGGGAGGACAAAGCAATTAAAGCAGCGATGTGTCAATTCTACCGAGCCAAACACCCTCCAAGCACGCCTCATAAGACCAATTTTCTGCGATGTGCGTGAGGCAACCGAACGAATGTGGTGCTCAAACGTCAACTTTAGATCAAAATTGACACTCAAGATTACCAAGTCATCAACCACAGGAAGTAATACACCATCCAGCATGAGTGCAGGAAAAGGAGGTCCCACTGTACGCGACCTGGACACGAGCATGGTCTTATGTAGTCTTGCCCGCATTTAGCCTCATCCCCCACCTAGAACACCAGGAGTCAATCATTTCCAAATCATGCTGAATAGATTCTGAAACCTCCAATCTATCACTAGGCTTATCGCAAACAGCAAGCAAAGTAACGTCATCAGCGTAACCCACAAGTAAATTGTTAACAAGATGAAACAGATCCGCCGTATATACAATGAACAACAAAAGGCCCAGAACACTACCGTGTGGGACACCAGAAACCAAATCTATAAACTCGCTCCTCTTCCCATCAGCAACTACACATTGACGTCTGTCTGATAAAAATTGACTAATTACCGTGAAAACTGAACCACCAATACCCATTAATCTCAGCTTATGGAGCAGCCCAAGGTGATTAACGCGATCGAAAGCAGCACTAAAGTCAAGCTGTACGAACCTTGCTTCATGACCCCCATCAAGAGCCAACTGCAACACATGAGAAATTTGAAGCAGAGCATCACATGTTCCCAAGCCTTTAATCGGCATTTGAAATAGACTCTCTTCCGACGTTGTTGGGGCGGAGTCAGTCGACTCGCTTAAAAATTGTCTTGACATACATTGGGAGAGACATCTTCGACAGCTAAGAACCCCTCCTCCACGAGTCGCAAGATCTTAACGGCCAAAGCTTCCGAGGCCATCTTAATCCGTCTTTTTCTCACTTCCGCTCCAACTACATCTCTAAGCTCCGCATGTCAGCGGCTATCGATCATGCTTGCGTGCATTCATGATCATCTCTTTGGCTTAGATTCTTCTCTCTCTTCTTTTTTTCTTTTTTCTTTCTTCTTCTTTTTTCTCTTCACGTTTCCCCAGTCCTCTATATCCTACTAATATAATACCAATAGCTCATAAAGGGCCGGGGGGTAAGTTCTGATGTCTCTTTGGGTATGGACCTATTGGTTCGTCTGCTGCCGCATATCTAATCTAATTTCATCTATTCCTTCTATTTCCCTCCTTGTTCGAAACTTGACGCAAGTTCGCTGACTTCGACCATCTTCATTGAGTGCCAGACATTGGTTACAATAATTGAGACTTCCAGATGCTTGGTCTTACTCTCTAAAGTGGCTTAACGTAATTGCGTTGCATTTAACACTAGTAAGCCGATTCAAACCAAAGCTTATATTTGAAGTTTTGGACTAGTCCAGTCTCAAAGGCTCAAATTTAGGCTGCAGTCGAACGTTCCCTCTACGTAATTTTCAGCTTTGTCTGTTATATCGCCTTTGTTTTAGGGGGGAGCTTGAACTAGTCCATGCAATAATAATCACTTTGTGGCTGGCCCTAATATACTGTGTGTTGGATATTCATTCTCTTCCCATGCTGCTATGTACTATTGGATTTTCTCTCCATCAGATCACCTCCGTTCAGGGAATATCCTATTCAGCTTCCGTCGCACACAAAAGACATGGCCTGGATTGCAGAAGTCAACCACTTCATAGCCGTACAGAACGTCACGGTGCCCACAACCGTGGATGTTATGGCGTTCTTTGTGATGGCTTCTCCGAAAGGCGCTATTCACGATCAAGCTTGATATAACGCCTGTCGCTTTTATCGGCTTGGGAAAATTTCCAGAATTTCATACTTTGTATCAACGACGGCCAAAGCTTTTATAGGTAGAGAACATTGGAAAGAAGGCCTCATTAGCTTTTATTGCAGTCCAAATGAGATGGACTTGAAAGAACTGGAAGATTGCGGCGCGGAACTTGTGAAGCGAATGGAGTATTTTCACAAAAGTGGCAGTCTACCTCTCATTCAATACCAAATCGACGCACCAGAGAAACATCGATGCTTGTGCAAAATTGCAGTACCTAAGCATTAAGCTGGCCATAGTAGTTTCGGCAGTTAATGCTCGAATTCAGTAGCCCGCTGTGGGTTTAGAGATCTAAAAAATTTTAGATTTTTTTTTTAGAAAAAGAAAAGAAGAAATTTTAGTTAGAAATCTCATATCGTGAAACCGTCCATGCGAGTTGCTTGACCATGTGCCCTACTGACGCTAGTTCACAATAGGGATCCCTTCGTGCTGCTGCCACGCTACACTGTCTCGTGCTTCGTTTGTGAGCGGACCTTCAGCTCTAACATTGCTCACTCTACCCTATTTCTGCAACCTAAAGTTGCTGTTTCTGAGAACGACCTACGACCGTAATATCCGGTCATAAATGGAGCGTGAGGTTGCACATAGTGTGATCGCTGGTGAGCACTGAGGCCTCATCATACGGGAGCTTATTTATATGTTTCGTGTAACACACTCTAATCAATATTTCTTCCCTCTTTGTGGCAGGAATTATTTCGCAAGTTAGAGTGGGCGCAACTTTCTTTGTTTTGAACTACATTGCTGTCTGAAGGTGTTTACCGTGTAGTAGAAATATTTAGTTTGCAATCGATTCAGTTTTTGTTAGTGTCCACCTCTTCAGATTGGGCAGGATGAGCGACGTGACAGATGTTCCAATCTTAAACTTATGAGCAATGATCCGCAACTACCCGCTACCGTCCCTATAGACATCGAATAGATACCTAGGACATGCTGATAGAATAGGTCTGGATAAGTCAGGTTCGGGCATCATATATTATATGGTGTCGCTCCCGTCGTGGGGTAAAGGAGGTTGTGGTTAGGTTTAGGTTCAAGCAATAAAACCTTGCATCAACTTGTGCCTGCACATCGTCGACCTTTCTGTGCCTGTTGTGATTCATTCTTACTTATCTTTTTGCTGATAACACTACCTAGAATTCTTCTTTCACTTTTCCTATTTAGTATTTGTCTTATCAGTTTGGTCCTTATTTTACTTTGTATGCTAGACATATTTCCTTCTCTCCTTTCTTAGATTTTAACGAATGGTGTATATTGGGAACTCCATAGTATTAAGATTTTTTTAGCAATGAAAACTTTTCCCATAGTCTTTTTGTACTTTGGTTCTATACGAGACTATGAATGCAGTGTTTGTTGGTTCCTAGTAAAATTTATTACTCATTTTGCATTTTTAGAGCTGTCCGTCTTCAGTATTTGTCTGTGAATTTTACACTAAGCATAGGATCACTCAATGCAACTAATAATGACTCATTGACATGCTTCATTAGGAATATTTTAATTTAGTGCTCATTTCTTAAGCATACATTTCATAACACTTTGACCGCACTGCTGAAATAAGTAAAAGAATTCCTATGACGACGTATACCATATGTATCGCATGTCGTGACCGCGGTGTGAAGAAATCTTGAGAAACCTATGTCAAGTTTTGGGGTGTAATTTGCAAATGCATACTGCAAAGACGTGTCACTTGTTTCACTTTGTGTGCATGGGTACGGAATTTCTTCAGCTGCGTCAAAGAGAACACTGAAACTCAACAGTAAATTCTCAAAAGCATCCTCTATTTTTGCAGCAATTTTAGCTTAGAAAATATAAGACTAAATCATTCCAAGTAAGGTGTCTAATATTATTCAATGAAACTAGACGTCAGAGGTATTGGTAATGTAAGAAAATGTAGTGGTAACAGTACTATTATTATTATGATATTCACAATACTATGGCAAGTCCTTATTTTGTCTGTTACTTCGTTCCAAGAACAGCGTGACATAACGCTTCGCTGAAAAATTTTCTGTCTATTATGAATGGCACTAAATACCGTTCGTTGGGATCTAAATTATTAACAGGGGGCTTCTAAATTGAACGCGGCCCTTCCGTTGGCACGTCTTCACCGCGTCCGTCTGCTCAAGCGGCGCGTCTGGAGAACTCGGAGTTCTGAGGGCGACTATTGTATTAAACTATTCCTGTTGAGCCCTGACGAAGCTATCACTTCCGTGTAAATTGTGTTTGATATATACACGTTCGATATGTGTTTGGTCTTCTTCTGAGCCGCGTTACGATTTTGTGAATAGCCAAATCATCAATTGTAATGGCAAAAATATCTTTCACTGCCAAATTCCACTGTTTTCAATTCCAACCTCGAACTTTTCATTGCCGAATTGATTTTTTACTGCCAAATGTAACCAAATTTGGCAGTGAAATAAGCCAGCTGGCCACCCTGGCACAGCACGTAAACAACTGCGTCGTGTGTAGATACTAGTGCGCGTTTTACATAGCATTGCATTAAATAGAATTTTTTCGGACGTTCGCGAAAACGTATCAAAACGCGCCGCAACGTTCAGTCTATAGGAGCCCTTATACTGTATTCTTTACTAACTGAAGGATTTATTTCAAAAAGAGACATGGCTTGTGCCTTTGGTAGTAAAAGTTTCTCGGTTGAATATCATTAATATATGGAAAGAATTAAATTAAAACAGTTGCACATAAATGGAGATGAGCGGGGGATCACGGTTATCATATGTGCCTTTCGTTTTGGCCGCTATAGCTCTGACAATTTGTCCTCAACAGCAACCGTGCGCTTCTCTTCCATCAGTTGACTGCAATAACAAGTGCATTCGCATTTCTTGCAGCCACGTTTACCTTACCGCTATCTTTACATAGAAACGCAGGCAGAGCGCAGAATGAACGTAGAGAATAATGCTTGAATATCTTCACAGTACAAGATTTTTTTATCTCATTTAAATGCATGAAGCAAAACAGTTTCATTCATGCACCTCAACTTTCACAGTACATCTTCGGTGACTCGACTACGAATGATTTTTAGGGTAGATCGCCTCCAAACATTACAGTAGTACAGTTTGGTCTTGAGAGCAGCAACATTTTGATATTCGAGGTGCAGCCGGTCCTCTCAAAGATGCTGCGCACAATAAAGTAATGTTCTGCTAAAGAGGGGCCGAGATGTTTCTCTTTGTTGCAGAAGTTCAGTGACTTTCCTTTTTTTTCTCAGACCTGTTTCTGAAAGTAATCTATTTTGTTTGGCAGTAGAATAGCTTGCTTTTTTTAATCGGACATTGAAAACAAACTTCGTTGTGACGCATCGGTGAATAACGAACTCCTGTAGTGGCGGACTGAGGGCCCTCAATCGGGCCCTCTTATCAGCTGCTAAGCACCATATCCCGGCCGGTCATCGCAAGGAATATATCCCCCGACTCACTCCGGACGCCAGAGACTCCATCTCCCGTCGCGATCACCTTCGCTCCACGTCTCCCCACGACCCCTCCCTTCCTCAGCTACAACAAGAAGTGGATCGCCTCATCTGCGGTGCGGCCCAAGAGGCCTGGAAACAAAC
>LQNS02276498.1:10302564-10321074 GCA_001587735.2 Parhyale hawaiensis
TCCCTCACTGGCAACTTATCCTGCTCTCTGTTCCCAGCGTTTCCTGCATTCCGAAAATTCTCAAACCTCCCTCGGTCTGCCCCTCTCATGGCATGGTCAGTCTTGTAGAGCGTTTCCACTGCCAGATGGCCCGCATTCCACAGACATGGCCTGCATTCCACAGAGTTTGGAGCACTGATCCCAAAAACTTGCCCTCTGAATTTACTTGTAAGAGAAGTATTTCACATTAAGTGCTCATTGGTTCCAACAGTTATTTTCTCTGACCCGGCAGTTGATTAATTAATTATTCACGCGGTAATTAATTACTCAATTAAATTAGACGACCTAGTACACACGTATTCATGTGTATAATTATATCATAACACTTCTGTAGTTTGTGATATATAAATAATTTTACTTTCAGTAAAATATATAAGTATATTGGTATATATATATATATATTTGCAGTAGCTACCTATAATTCTGTATAAAAATTGCTGAAATTTTGCTAACTAGGGTAATGTCTCAATCACCGAATGCCCTTCCATTACCGAATATAGGTAGGAATCTTATTGCATTCGGTAATAGAAAGGCATTCGGCAATTGAGACATTACCCTATATTAGACCCATTTTGTATGTGTTTTCTTCTCATTAAAGAATCTTTTTCAGGCTTACTGTGGAAAGCTAACCAATGTAGGAGAACTAAATCAATCTTCAGCCTGGAGGTGACATCGGCTCGATCCCGAAGCTTCCTTAACTTCGATCTAACAACAACAACAGCAGTGCTCCATTCATCTCAGTCACTGAAAACCAACCTGAAACTGTAATAAAAGGAGCAGCTCCCCAAAAGTCTCCACTCTCATCTCCTTCTCTCAGAAAGAGGAAAACACAGTCAGTGTCTCCAGCTGAGCCTCAGAATAAGAGCTCCTTATCCCAAGATCCCAACTTTGCCTGATTTATTACAGCTGAGATAGCCGATGCAGCCTCGCTTGAGTTTAGGGATGATGAGGCATCAATTCTTCCTGCTCAATTTCCGAGGGATGATACCACTCAGCCTCCTTCTGACATTAAATCTGTTGTGCTTATTGAACCCACAAATGAAAATTCATCCCCAGACAAGTTTCTGGCAAATGCAGTAGCTCTTTCTAAGTATGTGTTAGCCTCTCCATTTGGCCATGCAGGACTACATCACCTGCATCAGAATTTAAAAAAATATATACTAGTACTTACATTAAAGTCTACAGCTCTTCCTAAACTAGCTTTGCTTCTTACAGAAACTCTGTTAGGTCCATGGAAAATTGCTTGCCGACTTCATAAATTGGCATATCTTTAAATCGATATACCTGCATAGCTCTAAATAACACAAGTTTTGCCACCAAATGGTGGCCAGTCACAGCAAACACACTGGAGCAAAAGCTGCTTGGGTCACTCAACTATACAAGACACTGCAACCTCAACTCTGCACCTCCCCCAGGTCTGGACGCCCTAAGTGCAGGACAGCCAGACCGTGGAGGAATCCACACCACTTGTAGATACCGATAAATCCCTACACACCAAACTAAACTACAAATACCTAAACCATGCTAGCTCTCACTGCAGAGCCCCAGTGATCCAAGAACTTCTCAAATGGTGTCACACTGTGGAGCCCTGATGAGTTAGGAAACTCCTTAAACAATGCTACCCTGTAGATCAATAGTAAGTCAGGAACTCCTTAAGCAGTGTTAAACTCATCCACCCCTAATAGCCACCTCTCTCTTACCCCACACCTTTGCCAGGTAATCCTTGACACACTCAGTCATCCTCACACTTGCTGCTCCATCACATCCAAGCATTCCAGGCCCGTTCTCTTGTACACCACACCTTCTTGTGCACCCCACTCTTCCAGGTACCACTTGCATCATCACCTCTCGTACTTGTAGATATGCTGCACACTCCAAGATTAAATGTTCTACACTTTCATCCTCACCCCAGTCACACATTTGGCACACACGACTTCCTATTTCATTCCACCGATAAGTGCGAGCATTTACACTGAGAGCCTGAGACCGTGCTTGGAACAGCAGGTCGCCACCTCTACTTCCATCATACCAACATTCATACTTAGGACATTCTTTATTTCTGTACCATACTTGAGTTGACCTTTCTTCCATACCTCCACTTCCTTCCTACCAGGCAGAGTCTGTTGGGGTCATTGGGCCTTTTGGCCCTGAAACCAGTGATGAAGATGTGGTGGAGGCATTAGCAGAGGATGGGCACCCAAACACAATTCTCATAGAATCCAAAGACCAAAAAATCAGGGTCCAACAGCTATGATCAAAGTCATTTTTCATACTAAAGACTCCCACCCTACCTACGTCACTTTAGCACTCTAGAGATATGAGGTAAAGACGTACATTGACCGTCCATGGCAGTGTTTCAAATGTCAGTGTTTTGGACACAGTGCACAGAACTGTAACTCTGCACCACGCTGTGTTGCATGCTTAGGCCCACATCTAGTTAGTATAGTAATTGCCCTTCTTTAACCTGTGCTGTATGCTGCAATTGTGGTGGACCACATACTGCCAACTATGGAGGCTGTCCTCTGATGAAGCAAGCCAAAGCAGTGGAAAGGGTGCGTGCTATGGAGAAACTGTCATACAAAGATGCACTAATATCTATGAAGTCTTCCATTCAGCCGGCTTTGCCCCATTTCTCTTCTCAGAACTCCCCTCCTTCCTATAGAGATCATTTTCCTCCTCTAGTTAGAACCTCTGTATCACATCCACACCTGGCTGCAGAAGTTGGCACCGAGGAGCCGTGGCATATTCATTCCTATAAAACACTACACATCCGTTTTTCTGTAGCCATATTTTGCACACGTCAGTGACGTCATGTCTGCACGTGGTAGCAGGGCATTGCTTGGCAGCCCTCGTCTACTCATTTAAATATTTGTATATCCGAGTAGCTACATGGCATTTGCTACTTTCATATGCAGTTTGGCACCAGAGCACCTTCAGACTCTCCTGGACAGGTTCCAATCTGACATGCTTAGTAGCACGGGACACTGAAACTTCCCAAGCGTGGGTGTGTTGTGCTAAGTAATAAACTGTTACAAGAAAGCCAGATAGCTACAAATGATTCTGGTTTATGTTACAAAGGAATCAGAATTGTTACAAGGGAGTCAGATACAGGTTATAATGTATCCACACTTGTGCTTTTGTAACTACAAAAGTTACAAATGAACAGAAAATGTATGAATATGGGTGTGTGTGTGTGCTCCGGTACATTGTAGCTGTAGCTATACCATATACCTACCTGGCACAGAGGACACCGTGAACACGTTGCATAGCTCAAGCTTTTACGCAATAGCTAGACGGAGTCATTGACTAAAGCAATGCTCTGCGGTTTATAGGAAGCGATATTCAAAGGGGTTAATGACGCTGCATGTGAGATCTTGATCATGCACGAGCAATCTTTATTACGTTCTTAACACTGTTATGTCTATAATCCCAATATGGCTACAACAACTTGAACAACACACATCTTTTGTGTGCCAAAGTTCAAGTAAATTCAACTCACAGTTGAAAGGGGCTAATTTTAGCCTAAGTGCTCATGAAGAATGTTGATATGTTTCCAGCAATAGACGTTGTCCTCTTTTGCACTTGGCAGCAATTCCGGTCTGCTCTCCGCAGTTAGTGAAGGGGCGATAATGCCGATATGAATTTGGCAGATTGGTGATGCACCACATCTTCAACAGGTAAGTGATTCATGAAAAGCAAGATTTTAAGGGGTTAATGACGCTGCACCCATGATCTCTATGGTGCACACGGGATTCCAAATTGGCATATTATTGGGCGTTTCTCACACGCGAAATTACCCTAATATTGCCAAGTTATTCAGTCCTGCATCCACAGAGCCATACGGTAACTCAAGCATAGCTGTTAAACACTCTAATCCCTGGACAGCCTCTGCTAGTAGCATTTCAATATCAACCCAGACTGAAACACCTTTTCCTCAGGAGGAACTACTCTACAATTTCACAATTAGCTAGTTGCTCTCTTAAAAAAAAACTATCTCTCTTTGTAACACACATAAGAACATTCTACCTGCTTCTGATATATCCAAAGTCACCTGGGCAGTCTTGGAATCAGTGTTGCCTTCAGCCACTTCTCCATCTGTTTGCAGTCCTTCACATAATGTGACTCTTGAAGAAACACCCGTTCAGTTGTCTCAAACAGTTGATGTTGCACAGTCTACTGACTCTGCAGCACACTCCTCTACTATTGTGCACATGAATCCCAGCACAAGCTTACAACCTGTTGCTGTTGAACATGAAGGTGTTTCTCAGCCTTCTCTTGCTGATACAGTTGTGCCATCTTCAGTTATAGGAGGGAACTTTTTGCAGCCACAGTCAGCCTACTCTGCTATTCAACATCTGCAGCCCTTCTCTCTTTCAGCTTCAGTAACTGATTCACAACTCTTTAATGTTGATCCCTCCCCAATCATAGGAGGCAAGTATTTGAAATCAAAACCCCCTGATAGAGTTATTACACCTTCTCCAATAATAGGCAAACCCCCTGTAATTAAAGAAAAGAAGAAGATCCCTACTCATCATGGCTCTACCCCATACCCCTCAAAATCACAACCAAAAGGGAAATAAAAGTTCTACAATGGAACTGCCGTGGTGTTAGAAACAAACTAAGTCATTTTAACCCTTTGCCTCCTGATGGCATCATCAGATGCCACTCTCTATTTTTCCCTATACAAAAGCTATGCATCATGTAAATTACCCAAGACACTGACGGCATCTGTAGTAGCCGATGCAAAAATATACTGCTTTTTAGTAAAACTAATTTTTTTGACAAATATGTGTTTAACTAACCTATTTTTCATAAATTAAAAAAAAAAGTGAAAAAAATGTTATCTGAATTTCAGGAGGCAAAGGGTTAAGTTAGGTCTTTAAACAACTTGCCCTCACATAGCATGCCTTAGTGAGACTTGGCTCTCTCCAAATTATGAACCTTAATTCATTAACTATTCTATTTACAAACATAGGCCGGCTCCTCACCAGGGTGGAGGGCTGGCAGTATTGGTTTGATATGATGTCTCCTATGTTACCCTGTCCCTTAATTCTTATCCAAATGGACACCTGGAGTTCCAGGCAATCTCCCTTTTCCTGAAAAATTCACAATCTATCTCTATCCATCATGTAGCTATACATTCCCAATCAACCTGTTTCTGCTGACCTAGTAAGGAGTCACTCACACCACGTGTGAAGGACTCATACCTATGTATCTTGTTAAGTACACACTGAACAGCAGAAACTACCTAAAAATATTTAAGGATACTTACGAAATAAAACATGAAGCTATAGCAATGGAACATGCCTATACTAAAGCAACACAACCTGCATATATTTCACTATCATTGTTAATAACCATGTCTGCTGATAAGGTGAGTAAACTGTTTACATAGAAACCAAAGCAAAGAAAATGATACACAGGAAATTTTCGTATTGAAAAATTTGCAGTAATTACACACAGAAGTCAAAACATACGCCTGTAAAAGAAATCTTAAGTCACACATCTCTACAATAAAATAAGTATGGAACATTTCTGTTCCTTTTTGCAGAATACTTTCTGCTATTGACCAACACAACATGGGTTGTTTCTACGTAGAAATAGGATTTCTGATGACAAGTGCTGATACGCGATAGTGAGCATTACAGTATACCGTACAGGGCCTATAATTATCATTAGTGCTACAGCGGTTGTCACTATCACATTTCTCTGACATTTTGTTGGTGATTTAGATTAATTCAATTTTATCAGTATACTTTTACTAGCATCAGAGGCAGCTGATACAACAGCACCCATGTCTCATGATGTCTGTTAGAGTCTCGCACTCCCGGAGCGTCCCCCCCTCCAAAAAATAATAAAACTTTCGAAAGAGGAAATAAAAAATCCTATTTACAAGGTATGTGGCCCACTCCTTGGCCTGGTGCTGCTGATTCTATGGCTGAGGCTGTGGAGGTCGTGCTGGGTCAGGAGTGCTGTCTCACTACCTGTTGTGAGTGTTGATATGGAGTTGGAATGGCGTCCAAGTCTGGGTTAGTACCTCGTTCCAACAGCAGGGGGTTAAAAAAAAAGAAGAATCAAAAACATGGATGTCAACCACAGTTAGAGGTGTGTTTTGGGCCTTTGACCTGCTTGGAGGCCTACAATAGGGTGGAGGCCGCCGAGCCCAGGGGGCACGAAGCTGGATAAGGGAAGGTGGCTCCGAGTTCTCCTTATCATAGCCTGCCAAGCTGGCAAAAAAAAATTCATGTCTAGTAACAGGGGTTGTACAGCCTCCATCAGCCGTGGTGCAGAGCAATTGGGTCCGCTCGGCCCCTGCACTGAGCATAAACTGCAAAAAACACCGGCCGTCAGCCGCTATATAGAGGCTTCTGGGGTTGCCAGATAGTTCCATATTCTCAGCTGCCATAGAGTATAGCTAAGTCTAGTTATAAGTGCCTCATCCTCACCTTCCCCCCCCCCAAAAAAAAGGGGGAGGGGATTAGACCACCCATCCCCTCTACAAAGAGAAAGAGGGTGGACCCCTGTTTTCGTAATTGTGGTAGCTCACCCCCCCTCCCTCTACCTTACTGGGTAGGGTGGGCTGCTGCCTCACTAAATATTTCTTTTGCTTCTGACAAGTTGTCAGACATGAGTGCTATGCACATTTAGAATGGTTGCCAGAGAGAAACACACTTTCTGCCCTGCATTTAGCAAAAACCTGCATTCAACTTGCTCTCAACACATTACAGGAGAAAAGTAGTCCTGCATCTAAAACCTGGGGAGAATGCCTCAGTTACATCAAGAGGGCAAAGGAGTCCCGAGCAGAGAAGAATGATATAAGAGACCCACTTTGCTTATGGGCTTTGCAGGCAGAACAGAGAATTTTGGCAGCATCAGGGACTATGTCCCTTAACATTCCCTGTAGTTCTGCTCTCTTGAACATGGGCCAAGCTACAGCTACGGGTCATCCTTTGTAAATCTAATGTCAGTTGCAGTCAGTTTAGCTACCCTGAAAAGAATTATTCGATTTGGTATCATAGATACCCTAGTGTGTCATATTTGTCCAATAGTCTTTTGGCTATTGAAAGATTTGTTTCGTCAACAAATGCATCAAAGTTGGAAGAATAGCTGATGCAACAAAATCATCTGCGGGAAGAAACTACAAATCAAGATACATGAGAGTGCCACTGGAAGTTACAGATACCTTCAATGCTGAGATTTCAACTTCGACAATGCAAGAAGTGCATTTAGACTTGAGGCCGCCCGATACTTTGCCATAGATTCGATATATGGAGAAAGTAATACTCGCACGAATCAGACTAGGCGTGCAATATCTTCATTTTTGAATTTCAACTGTCCCTAATTAAGATACATTTGCCATCTTCTGCAACATGGCGTATTTTCTACTTATCAGTTTTCAATGGAGCTTGAGAGGACAACCAGAGCCTCCAACCTAGGCTAATTTCCGCCTGCTTTGCTAACACGTGACAGAAAATGGATAAACCGATTAACAAACAGATAAATACACCTCGGTCTTTATTATATTGTAGATACCTTACGTGACACGCACAGGCAGCTGGTACCCTATGCGCCGTGCATACTGACGCAATAGCTATAGCTACTAAACGTGATACGCACAGGCAACTGGTACCTTATGCGCCGCGTATACTGACGCAATGTAGCTACTAGCTATACGTGACATGCACAGGTAGCTAGTAGGTACCTTATGCGCCGTGCATACTGACGCAATATACCATACGTGATATGCACAGGCGGCTGATACCTTATGCGCCATGCATACTAACATGATATACGATACATAACGTGCTCAAACAGCAGCTACCTTATGCGCCCTGCATACTGACGCAATATAGCTACTATACGTGACACGCACAGGCAGCTGATACCTTATGCGCCATGCATACTGACGCGATACACGATACACAACATGCACAGACAGCTGATACCTTATGCGCCATGCATAATGACGCCTGTGACACGCACAGGCAGCTGATACCTAATGCGCAATGCTTACTGACGCAATATACGATAGGCAACACGCACAGGAAGCTGATATCTTATACACTGTCCAGTCAATCATTGCGGTTATCTGGTTGACCACTGTGGTCAATCAATGGACTGCCATGTCCGACCAGTCGATCTTTGCGGTTATCTGGTGTTCTGGTTTACCACTGTGGTCGATCAATGGATTTTAATATCTGACCGGTCGATCACTAGTTCGGTTTCTGTGGTCGGCTACTGTGATCGACCGATCAATCACAGTGGCTGTTAAGTGATCAGAGACTAACGCCATCCTGAAGCGAGAAAAATACAAATGTTAGAATATGAAACCAAGTGCTAAAAGGTGCGCCAACTCACTACAATGAACTGTAGATAGGCGTGGTTCTGAAAAAAAGAAATTGAGTTTTGATTGGAGACTAGGGCCTAACGATTTCCATGCTTCTTGCCTGCAATGTCCAATCACACCCCCACCACCCTGTAATGGGGGCTGAGTGGGCTCATGAAAAATTTCCAGAAACTAGTCTAATATGTGTACTACAATGTCAAACACTGATATCACGACTCTAATGCAAGCAAACCCGTCAAAAAATTATTTCCTTAGAGAGTGGTAGTTTTCAAAATATGCTCATTTTGAGGCAATTTTCCCATTCAATAAATTCCTAAACTTTGAGTTTGGGGAATTACAATTTATGACTTGCAGGACATATTAAGCATTTCTTTGGCTACAATTGGAGCTCTAGCTGATCTTTCTAGCATCAATATTTTGTCTTGCAGCAGTTTTTTGATGGAGGGGTGTAAAATTGACTGGAGATCAAGCCGGCGATCTAATGCTTTTACCCTTCTGTCCCTTGGTTTGATTACCCCGTATCTTACTGATATTTTAATGTTTTTGATAGCTACTTCCCCAGAACTGCGTTGCTATTCTATAAAGATAATCTCTAGTTTAGTTAATACATCCCCATTATTATCTATATATGTGTTATTTCCTGTGTTTTTTCAACCTCTTGAGTTTTTTTTTTTGCTAGAAATGTAGGAGGCTAGACTTGAAGCCGCTCGATGCTTTGCCATAGATTCGATATACCGTATGGAGAAAGTAATACTCGCATGAATCAGACTAAGCCTGCAATATCTTCATTTTTGAATTTCAACTTCCCTAATTAAGATATGTTTGCCATCTTCTGCAACATGGCGTATGTATTTTCTACCTATCAGTTTTCATTGGAGCTTGAGAGGACGACATGCACAAGCAGGCGGAAATTAGCCCAGGTTGGAGGTGTTGGTCGTCCTCTCAAGCTCCATTGAAAACTGATAGGTAGAAAATACGCCATGTTGCAGAAGATGACAAACGTATCTTAATTAGGGACAGTTGAAATTCAAAAATAAAGATATTGCACGCCTAGTCTGATTTGTGCGAGTATCACCTTCTCCATATATCGAATCTATGGCAAAGTATGGGGCGGCCTCAAGTCTAAATGCACTTCTTGCATTGCTGAAGTTGAAATCTCAGCATTGAAGGTATCTGAAGCTTCCATTGGTACTCTCATGCATCTACCATTTCATGGTATAATATTGAATATTCACCTATAATTTAGCTATAAAATGAACTGCAAAAAAAATTTTGTGAAGCAATTCTCAAGTTTTCTCCCCTTGATACTGGTACCTATGTTAGTAACCTCAAATTTGTTTTTCAGGCAATATTTTATAGTTTACTGTCAGAATGGAAATAAGATGAGATTGAATAGACGAGGATATGAAATTGTGCCTCTACCCGAAGTACTAAGATTAGCTTCACTACAATTATTCTTGACCAAAAACTCACTTTACGAAAAAGAAAACACGAGATGTGAACCGTGGTACAACTCTTGTAGTTTCTAAAAACATAACTATAATAGCTTATTATTGATTATTCCATGGTTTCTTCACTATTCAATATCAAAGGTGAGTGCTAGCTAATTCTGAATGAATGTATGTTCATATTTTTTATTTTTGCTAGCAAATTCTCTAAGTTCAACTAGTTACAATTACACTTTCCCCACCATGCACTGTAGAATATGAATGATTATAAAAGAAAGCAAATCCTAAAATGCAGGTTCTACCATCTATACTGGTATGTTATGTGAACTTACCACATCTTTGCTTGTGTGACTGGGTAAATATGTTTTAACTCTGTAAAAAAGATAGCATTAAATGTGATATTACAGTTTCAATTTTCTTACTACAGTAAACCCCTCTAATTCGCACAGAACGGGGGGAAGGGGGTGACGGATTTGCGGGGATTTTGGATTACCGGGGTACTTACAAATCCAAAAAAAACTTTATTCCGCACTAATACGGATTATAGAGAGATTATTCGTACCTTTTGCGCAGCACCTCTTTTATTCGAAAAATGAGAAGCACCTTGCACGGATTACCGAGGTATTTGTAGGAACTCCGTACTTTACCCCATTAATCCGAAAAATGCTCACTTGTTCAGATAGCATTTCGAACTACATATAATGAGATGTTCAGATTATTGAGGTGCGGATTAGAGGGGTTTTACTGTATTTCTAAACTTTTTTATCTGCAAAGTTCTAGCTGCATCTATATAGCTGCCAGCAATCTGCCTCTAATCATTTAGCAAGCAGCTACCCTAATTGGAGGAATTATTATTTATGTTGGTGCATAGACCACACCATAGCCTACATGTATGGTGTGGTCTATGGAGTAATCAATACTAACCCTGAAAGACTAGTACGGTAACATTTAATTTTTCAGGAAACAATGGTGGACCATATTGTTAAGAAAGTATCTAATATCTTAGATGTATCAATGGACTGTTTTTGGTCCTCATCCCTAATGCCCACTATCTTTTGTGGTGGAAGCTCCCTAAAGCAAATGTGCTAGTCCCAAAGAAACAAGTTACATGTTTTTGCAAGAGGGTTAGGCTAAAAGCTAAAACAAGAACATGTCAAGATGATAGCTCGTATGCTAATTGTAAATAAGCATCCCTGCCACTGTAGCTAAGTTTTAGCTTATTCATACATACAGATGTTTGTCAGTAAAATAGTACCTTTGCGGTTTATCTGTTGAATCTAATTATGCTTATTTATCCTAGGGCAATAATGGAGGGACAGAAATTAATTCTGCTGGTGGAGGCAGTGGAGAAGATCATCTCACCATCTCTCTAGCTCAACTTAGTGGTATGCACTGCACATCCCTTAAGGATAGAGTTGAGGAACTCCTCAGGATTAAAGGTAATTCCTTAGGTACGGTATCTTTACTAGTCAGTAGAGAAACCTAAATATTTTCTATTCAGTAGAACCTCCAATAAAGAATAGTTTGTAATAGGTATATACTAGTAATTTGCTTACAAATTATATATAACCATAGTTTTGTACAATATTTTTCAGGAAAAACAAGTGGGAAAATGCAGAATGTGGTTTACCATAAATTTGAGGAAGAAATGTTCAGTTACAGTTAAGGTATTTATCCTGAAATTGGTTGCTAGAGGCTAATTATTCTTTACTAGTTTCCATTAACTTACCTCCTAAGGGTTGTAACTCACATTGTGAGCCTCATCATAGCTATAGGGTAAATACCCCAATGGGGACGCAGGGACCAATGGGGACGCACTAGTTAAAAAAAAAAAAAAGAACTAGCTGGGCAAAATCGTGAATGCCAATGTTGGGTAAAAATAGCGCAAAGCAAAGTTTAATCATCCATATACCATGGACAAAAACCATAAATGTCAAGTCCACATGGTATTTACGTAAAAAATAAATAAGAAAAATTTTCGTGATTTTCAGGTTTTACTTAGCAAAATGCTATGGGTAGGGGTTGTTTTGAAAGCCAAATTGAACATATTTTCGTTTAAGTAATTTATTTCTTTTTGAGAACGTGGGGAAGAGGTTTTGAACTGCATGCAGAGCCTTCCAAAGGACAAAAATATATAAAGGGGGCAAAAGGGGGGGCCACTGCGTCCCCCATAAACTGCATTGCATATATATATATATATTGCGCTTGCCAGCTCTAAATTGCACAGCATGTACAAGCAACCTTTGCCCATTTTTCAGTGATAAATAGGAATTAATATCACTCCAGATCAGGATAGTACACCTTGGCAAATATAGGCTGTCTGTACCCCAATGGGGACGAGTGCGCAAACCCCTTAGTGGACGCGCGTGTGCGCACTGCGGGGAGTGATACTATCGGCGATAGTCTACCTATACCATCCGTGATATACGGTAGGCATACATGACACGTACAGATAGCAGTGGGGAGTGACATACGATCAACGATAGTCTATACCACCGCGATATATGATACACGACACGCACAGACAACTGACCTCTTAATTAAATGCATGGGGAGCAATTAAAACAGTTCAGAGATGCGTGATAGGGCCACATCTTACATGCAAATCTCACCAGCTACCGCTTGTCTGTCTCTTCCGCGATTATTATTGTGAGAAGATATCTGGAAGAACAGAATACACTTCTGTAGTTTCCTTTATTTAGTGAAATCTCATGAGTGCTTATGGAACCATTTATACCCTTTCTGAATACAGTAGAACAGATTTGATGAATGCCACCCACACAAAGGGACATTGCATCAGAAGTAAAATATTTAGGTAAATGCATTCATCATTTATAGAAAGTAAGCAAATTATTATACGGTACTATTAACTCAGAATGTTGATGTTTTATAAACTTAGACTTACTAAATAAGTAGCTACCTAATTCATTCTAACAGAAATTGTTTTTGTACATTGCGTCACTGTGAACGGCGCCTTAAATATAAACTAGCTGTGTGTGTTGTGTAGGTATCGTTTATCGTGTCCGTATGAATGGCGCCTAAGGTATCAGCTGTCTGTGCGTGTCGCGTTTTACTCCTGTGTCGTATTTCGCGTCAGTGTGAATGGTACCTAGGTATCAGCTGTCTGTGAGTGTCCGCTACGTATATCACGTAGGATAGATGTCTTATCGTATATTTGCCTGAACTCTTGTTTATTAGTGATGTAGAGGAAATATAATTTTTTGTGTTATACTCCCAGGTCGTATTTGTAGAGTTTATATTTGTCAACGTACCACTATCGGGACAGCACTTACCGATCCCCCCCCCCCCAAAAAAAAAAAAAAATAGAGGTACAAAGAAAACATGAGTAGCTAGCTATACAATTCAAAAATTTAGATAAAATACTTCCTCTCGATATTCTATGGAAACTTCGTATTCATATAGAAAAAGAATTGCTCTTTCATGTGAAATGAGTCTCTTTTCTCTAGAATGCTGCATTCAAGAGGTATCGGCATTCACAATCTTTTTCCCATGGTTCGGGAGCTCACGACCTCCGTCGCGCATGGCGCTTCAAAGAAAAGTTTGTGTATAAAATTTAAAAATTTAGATTGAATACTTTTGTTCAAGATATTCTTGTGAAACTTCCTACTGAAGAGAATAAAGGACGTCTTGGTTGATTGTAGGTTTCCATCATGATCTATATATTAATACGCTTGTTCCTACTTACCTACCTACCTTTTGTGTCACGCTCTTCATCACTAATAGATAGAAGAAAATTCGAGATATGTTAACTTTGGAAAGCTGGGTATCTATGATACGGCGGGGTCAGTAATCTCTCGGCCACTGGGCAAGGTCTTTTTAATTGCACCTGAACTTTTAGGTATAGAATACTGAAAAGAAAATTTCAAGGTACTCAACTAATTTTACCAAAAGGTGCAACAATAATCTACCTTCTATATATTCTATTCTAAAATAAGAGAGCTGTCTATAAGTCTTTCAGAAACAGTAAATTTCCATTCTAAAATGATCACGGATTTTTCCTAGGCTTAACCCTTAACGGACACCAGAAGTCCAAAGTGTGGAAAGCCCTCTAGACTAATTAAAGCCCAGTAGACCGTGAAACTTTCACAGCTTGGCGGGGCTTTTCAGGTGAAAATTCCACTGTAATGTATTGATATATATGCAGGAACAACTGGGTCAGGAGGTTATATATATGCAAGGTCTGCTGGGTCAGGTGGATATATATATATAGGGACTGCTGAGTCAGGATATATAACATATACAGTGGAACCCCGTTTTCCCGGACAGCACGGGGGGAGGCCATTCCGGGAAACTGAAATTTCCGGGAAAACGGGAAAATTTCAATTCCCGGAAAAACCCTGTTTTTCCGGACGTATGTCCGGCAAATTGAAACTATTTTCGGGATATTTTATGCCAGAAAAACCCCTGTTTGCCGCACGTTGATGAACGAAAAGGAAACTACTGTGTGGAGACGCATACTGAACGAAAATGGCGGTGGTTGCCTTCCGATTATCGGAAAAGACGCTGCGCAATCGGCGAATTTTAGTATCTGCGCAGCATCACTTTCGGTAATTCTTCTGAAGGTCCGGAACTTCTGCCGGACTTTTCCGGGAAATGCCGAAGTTTTCCGGTATTCCGGCTTGGTTTCAGTTTCCCGAAACGTTCCGGGAATACCCCGGAAAAGTGAAAAAAGTCCGGGAAAACGAGAAGTCCGGGAAACCGGGTTCCGGGAAAACGAGAAGTCCGGGAAACCGGGTTCTGGGAAAACGGGGCTCCACTGTACTGTATATACAGTATGTATTGATTCCTGGGTCGAGAGGATATTTATGCAGGGATTGCTTGGTTAGGAGGATATATATGCAGGGACTGCTGGGACAGGAGGAGATATATATATATGTATAAGACTTAAAAGCTCTGTAGACCGTGAAAATTTCACGGGTCAAGCTAGTACATAATAATGATTTCATCAAGACAGGAGATTTATTAGCCCAAGCTTTCGGCATGAATTTACTTCAGCCGTCGTCAGGGGAAAGATGCATATAGGTCCTAGAGCTATACGGTATACTAAAATACGTATCCATACTACGGAAGAATACTCTACAAAAAAAAAGGAAAAATAATTGCAAATAATATCAGCAGTCAATGAGCAGAGGAAGCAGTTGTTGTGGGACATCGATGTGTCTGTTAATCCTATTTGGTTATTGGACACTGTAAAACTGTTCAACTACTTTACGAGATTACCAATTTTTAACTTTTTGCAGTACTGACACATTTTCAAAATCGAAGGAATGACTGTTTTAGCGACAGTGTTGGTAAATTAGTGACAACTCTTGCTTCCTCCGCACATTGCTTGCGTGTTCCTTGACGCGTGTTTTTAGATTCCTTCCTGCTTTGCCGATGTAGCAGGCATCACAGTTTGAGCATTCCAGTTTGTAAACCAGATCCGTCGACTCTTCATTTGTTCTTTTGTCTTTGAGTTTGCAAAGTTGTTTTTTGATTTTGGTGAATAAATCAACTAATACCAACAAAAAACAACTTTGCAAACTCAAAGTATGAGTCCTGCATACCGTACCTGCCAATCACCAGTTGATTATGGCTGCTGACGTGGAAGTCGCCGACGTTCGTTGATGCCTTCCCATAGGCCGCACACTGTTGATACACGTCGTAGGATATGCCTTCAATTGCCGGCTAGTGTCACTTTGAATTCATTTCCCTGTGATGTTGTGGTGGCGAAAATGTTGAGCCTTCAAGTCGGCCCTGCATGGGTTGTGGGGGGGACTTCCTGTGTAGGTATTGGCGGTCTTGATCTTGTGGAGGGGCTGACGGGTGATGCTGCTGTAGGGTTGTTCTCGGTGGAGGCGCTTTTTACCATGGAGAGGGGGTGGGGGATTTGCCGGGGTATTGGGGAGGGAAGGTACCACTATAGTGGAGAGCTAATTAATCATGCATGTGCCACTGTGGTGGAGAGCTATTTAACCATGCACGTGTTTACAGTTGCAGTGGGTGATGCTTATCAACTGCTGAAAGTCCTTGGTGTGAGTGTCGGGGTGGTGGTTGAAGTGCATTACCAGGGGTTGGTGCTGAGAGGGGCTGTTGCTTGAACTAATATAACGCCATTGTGTACCAACTGATTTTTCAGTTCACATTGGTACTTTATTTCAGCTCTACCGCAAAGGAATGTAACCAAATGGGGTTCATTTGAGCGAAATGACGTACCACTGATTCAACGTAAGCTGGTCTATTCCTTGCCGTGCTTTAGACTTGGGGAGATCCACCAGGTGATTGTGTTGGGTTGAGTTTGTTGGTGGGTTGCTGATGGCCAGCTGTGTACTTCTCTAGCTCGTTTGTTATGCATATCTGTCCGATCTCTTGCTAGTTCCGGCACGCGAGGCTGTGCTTGCGTCCCTTGTCTGGTCGCCCTGCTCTAAGGCGGCATGGGCTGCAGAGGTGAGTTACAGAGACACCAACTGCCGGTCCTGTTAAGCTGATGATAGTTACTGCTTTCAGATCTGCAACTCAAGCTGGGCGAATGTTTCATACTCGTTGTTGAGACTTTCTTAAGAATAACTTTACATACAGTAGCTATGTGAAACGACACTCATTGATCCCTCTGGGCTTTCTGCTGAAGTAACACTGTTGAACACAAGAAACAAAGTCTTCTAACTTGAAAACTGACATGTCGACAGTCATCTTCTGATCTAAAATCGCAATGTGAACTAGCCTATAGCTACATTTATCGAGTTCATGTAACAAAATGCACGTTGCTTACCATTACACGGAAGATACTCCAAATGTTGCTGGCCATTCTGAAACCGAATTGTCGCAGGTGTCCCGACCCCTTAGTATTAACTTATTTATCATTGCCAAACCGAGTAACCACTCGTTCAGCCTATCTCATGTTTGAAAGCTTACCAAACTTGCCAACCCTGCTGTTCACGTCCGTCAGGTACCCCGAGCACTGGTGTGAACACTTCGCTATATTAACCGGTCCTCAGTTGGTTCACTATAAAGGCGCTCATTCGTCCTTCATAAAAAATACATTTTTCAATTAGCTGTCTGGCATCTCCTCCAGTGGGTTCATTTTGTTGGGTAGGGTTTTCTGTAATTATTAGTACCTAATTTTGTTGATGGGCTGCTGCATGATGTCTGTGTACTGCCAGCGAGTGTACTGGTGGAACTCCGGGAGCTGGAGCAACAGCGCGGGCAGGTACAGGAGGCAGTGTCTCGTGCCAACGCTAGACTCACCTCACTCAGACAAGAAGAAGTGAGGATGAACACTGAACTGGACCGGCTGAAGAGTAGCGTCGACCAGGTGAGTGCACGTATCTTATGCTAAAGTAGGCAGGAAGAATATTGTCATTGAAATTTTTAGTTCGCTTTTTTCTCAGATGAACCTTGTCTGTGCTGCCCCTCTGTTTCTGCCATTCAAACAAAACAGACCAATATCAAACTACATCCATTAGATACTTCATTTTAATCACCTATTGCGCTCTCCTTGTGTCATCGAATGGTTGCTGTGGTGAGTAGGGTGCAAGTCAAGTCATAATGATACAGCTACTTCCTTATACATATACTAGAAAATAAGAATATACCTGGAATACCGTAGTTACAACAGGTCGGTTGAGTGTACAGTAGGTATATACAGTACGGTACATAGAAAGTTGCAATGAAATATCACATGGCCGTAGCTTTTTCTCCACCAGCACTGTTTGTTGCAGGCGCTCATAGCTCAAAAGGAGCTCTTTGAGAAGAATATGCCGGACATCATCGCACCGCGGCGTATAACAGCTACACATGAAGACAATTTTGTGCTACCTGCCCTTACAGCTGCGCAGGTATTTCTTTTATCTCATCCGCCTCTAGTTATTTCCAAGTGTGATGAGTCTGCTCAGTTGTGTGCTACATGATTTTTGGCAGACAAGGGTGTCCTGTTCTTGATTTGGACTTTGCAGCTATATCTAAGCATAGCTAATAATTTGAGACACGTTAAAATTTATTGTAGTTTTTATTTGTTGACTTGCTATTTTGAAGTGTGTTCATCACTGGTGAACCTCCATGGAAGATTCGTCGGTATTCCAGATGTTCGGTATGTCTCCTTTTTTTCCTTAGATCAGTTAGTGTTTTGTGAGCAGAGACACATTTTATGAGCATGGTTATAAAATTTACCTGTTATTTTGAAGTAATATACTAAATTTTCCATATTTTGTTTGTGTTATCTTTTAACCAATTACCATATTGCTTCTTGTGCCCTGCATATTATCGTGCCTGTTTAAAAACATTGATTTATTTACTCTGTATGCATCGCAAAATAATTCTTGCAGGTTGCGTCATGCCAGATGTTTAGCTGCTTTGACCATTCACGCTGCTCGTTGTTGTCCGGCTTCCCCGTGTACGTCTATGACACGGACAAGTACCAGATTTCGCCCATGCCCCTGGATACTTTCGTCAAGACGACGGTCCGCCAGGCGCTTGGCTACAACCCACACATCACTCAGAAGCCGGAGGAAGCTTGCGTGTTTGTGGTCCTGGTTGGGGAGATGACGACAAACGGCGCCGCTGTGGACAAGCAGTTGCTGGAGAGCAACCTGCACAGCTTGCCTTACTGGAACGGCGATGGCAGAAACCACGTGCTACTGAACCTCGCCCGGTCGTTTTATGCTGACGAGTAAGTGCTGT
>LQNS02276498.1:10334117-10351763 GCA_001587735.2 Parhyale hawaiensis
TTCTAGTGCCGCTAGCCCCCTAAAAATTTGGGACGTAATGCCCCCATACCTGAAGACACTTTTTGAGCAAAAAACAGAAAATTGATCATTTTGACCATTTTCGCCGGGACGACCCCCTTAAGTACTGCAGCAAGTCGGGAGGCAGCGTGCGGTGCAGCAAATTGAGAGGCCCTGTAGGGTCCCCGGATGGAAGTGTTGCTGATCGGACCTCTTCGGTGTTGTAGTAGTGGGGCTGCAGAGGTCAAGGTCAGGGCTGGAACCTGAACCTCGAACAGGTAGTAGAGCTCGGAATGGAACTGCGAGCTGGAGTCGAGCTCGAGATGGAACTGAAAAATGGGCGAAACTGCTGGCATTTAAGTTCCCTAAGGGGCGTAAGCAGTTTTCTGGAGCGCGCGTAGACTGGCCAATGCCATTGCGCAAGTTATCGCTCAAGTTATCGCTCATTCACTGCATAGCAGAGATTTCGGGTACCGTCTCAAGAATGGGAGCTGATAAGCAGTGGGAAGCGCTCGATGAGGCTTACTGCTCTGATGCTATGTTGGAGTGATGATGGGAATATCACTACACATTTGTTATATTCTATGCAAACCAGAAAGGAGATTTGCTGTCTGTTCAAGCGATTCTAGCTGAAGGCTGCAACAGTTACCGAGCAACCATATTATATAGAGGGTGTCTGAAGCTGGTGCTCGTACCGACCTACAGGCATTTGCTAAGAGTGGAGGTTTGATACACCGCCGCGTCTGACAGCTCATGCAGCACTGCGGTGTAGGTAAAGGTTTCATGTTAGCCAAAACAAAGTAGTGTCACCAGCCAGTTCAAGTCAGGTTGCCCTCTAAGCTGTTCAGCCGATTAGGGTGGTTCATCCCTTGTGAATTCTAGCTGAGATGCACTCCATTTATATTGTCTCCTCAAGCCGGCAGTGGGCAGTAAATGCTGAGTACATCTCATCACTGTAATTCCTTCAAACCAGGAAGGGGAATCATCACTGCTATTCGCTGAAAGCTGCAACAGCAAGCCAGCAATCGTCGTTCGATGAAGGTGTGCGACATTGAAGCGCCTGCCGCTCTGAGTATGCACAAACGAGCCTTGTTCTCATATATTTGTGGCGTCTCACCAAGCGCGTAGCATGGTACCTCGTTTTCTGACGGCTCACACTGCAGTGACGGCATGGAAGTAGCAAAACAGAAACAACGTGCGTCGGTGCGCTTTTTTCAGTGTCCCGATTCTGTAATGTTGCTGCAGAGAAAACGGCTGGTAGTGCCGCCAAAAAGTTCAGTGGGTAGGTACGTGCGTAACACGCGCTGTGTGCGACGACGCTGTGGTAGCTGTGATATGGCCAAGACAAGCCAAAAGCGCCTTTGTGTGTGCGTGCACAGGACGGACATCACGAGCTTAATTATTGTACCACACCCTCCTCACAAACGCTGACAGTGTGACTGCTGCTCCTGCCCGCATTGCTGAGCATTTTTGGGATGAAAACCTTGAAAATGTACGTCTTTTTTTTTTTTTTTACATGGGAGAAGCTGACGCGGGCTCCACTTACAGAACCTCCGTGGCTGGCAGTCATATTCAGTCAGTTCTCTCCAATATGCTCTACAGCCAATTGATACGGCTCCAGCCGTAACTAAAACTNAAATGTACGTCTTTTTTTTTTTTACATGGGAGAAGCTGACGCGGGCTCCACTTACAGAACCTCCGTGGCTGGCAGTCATATTCAGTCAGTTCTCTCCAATATGCTCTACAGCCAATTGATACGGCTCCAGCCGTAACTAAAATTGGCTGAGGCGCACTCCCCGTATTTTACCTCCACAGTCGGGCAGTGCACATCGTAACGCAAAGGAGGAGTGGCATATCACGTGCTCTCTCCAAGAGGGGCACCTCTAGAGCAGACGAGGAGTGACACTCGCATTCATTTAGTGCAGCACCCATGCATATGACATGAAGTTCGTAGAGCACAAACGGAAACACCAGTAGCGCAAGTTTAAACCTAGCCAATTGAAATAGAAATGTTCAGCACAAACTAGATAGTGAGGATATTCCGAAGAATGTTGTTACGCTCTTAACGAAAGGTCTTCACTTCTTTCTTAGCAGTTAGTGGTCAAAGGTAACGAAATAACTATTGATATAGGGTTACGGAGTCGGATCATTCAAGGTCTGAGTCCGACTCCGATTCCTGGCCTCACGTTTTTCCGGCTCCTTGGTCCAACGAGTAGATATTTGATGTAAACATTAAACATGCCCAAATAATTTTTGCTAGTATACACACATATTAAGTTAAAGATGCTAGGAGTATTGTACATATACAATGATATTTTGCATTATTTGGGACATTAAAATTAGGACATGAGGGCATTGAATAAATTTGGGTGAAACTTTCGCACCTGGTACGTACTTTGAGAGGGGGCCATGGAGGGGGTGGGGGGGGGCAAAACTGTTGATTGTGAACCAATTGTTCCAAAAACTTGCTCAGTATATGTTTTTTTGACAAACACATTTTTACTTCTATAAATTTTTTATTTAGGCCTTTGTTTTTGAGATAATGGGAAATATATTTATAAATATATATGTATTTATTAATTTCAAAAGAAAAGAACTCAATGAGTTTTCATGCTACAATAAAAACAGTGACAGTTTTAGAATCCTTGAAACATTCTTAACAAAACTACAGAGCTTGACTCTCCATCTTCTTTTCCGTCCGATCACTAAAATATAGGGAAAAAACTGGGTTTGAGCTGTGTTAAAAAAAAAATTATGAGGGCAAAAATGGAAAATCCTGCTCTTTAGTTTTGTTAGGAATGTTTCAAGGATTCTGAAACTCATTGTTTTTATTCTAGCATGAAAACTCATTGAGTTCTATTTCTTTGTAACTTAGAAAAAACTGCATATAGCTACATTTATAGGTATATATTTCCCATTATCTTTAAAACTAATCCTCTCCGGGGGCATAGGATGGGCCATAGGCCATAGGGTTAGGTTAGTTAGGTTCGCCCATCCTATGTTATGGGGAGTAGCGTCCCCAGGGGGTTTGTGTAGGTTACCTTAGCCATTAGTTAGGCCTTCGGGACGTCTGTCTTTCGTGCCCACTTTGCTTCCTTCCACTTTCATACCCCTACTGACCTTACTGTTGTCTGTTCTTCCTCTTCTTTCCCGACTTGCTGTTTCCATGCGCGTTGATNGAAACACCTTCGTGCATGGGTTCCCCGTTTTTCTATCGACATACTATACCTATGTCCCTTCCTTTTCCTCTCTTAGAAGAGCTTAGTACCGGTACTTATTTAGGGAGGCTTAAATCTTCTTATAATACCTAATACCTTTAAAACTAATGCTTAAATCAAGAAATTTCTAGGAGCAAAATGTGTTTTTTTTTTGAAAATACATATACCATGCAAATTTCAGAACAATCTGTCCAAAATTGTCATTTTGCCCCCTCACATAATGTACCAGGTACGAATGTTCTACCCAACATTTTCTCAATATCCTCATCATATGGAATAGGAAAATACATGGTAGCTATAGCTGTAAAAGAGAAATGTACAAAAAAAGTACACATTTACAATTTTTTTGAAACCTCAGAATTGATTGATATTTTTTGTAAATGAGATTCTGGAGTCGGAAGCCCAAGTCGGAGTCGGGCTAAAAATGCCGACTCCGACTCATAGAACAAGTGCGATTTCGACTTGCCCTCAAATCTGCCGATCCCGCGACCCTGTATAGATGTCATGGAGTGTGCGTCCAGCTTTTGCCGAGGTGAAAAATCCCAGGAACGGCAATGCATTCGTGAGCCTGGCACAATGTAGCTCGTGACACACATTAGCAAGGAAACTTGGCTGGTGAAATGCGCTTAGTAAAGTGTGTACCTTGCGACGTGGAAGCGCATCGTTCTTCTTATTATCAGATGTTCACGAGGCGACAGGAGGAATATGTTTTTACACCCTACCCTCCTGGTTAAACGTTTTAAAGTAACTGTTGCGCCTGCACCGGCGTTGCGTCATCACCACGATGGGGCCAGAATAGGCCCTTTGGCCTATTTTATAGAGAGAAACTTACCCGCTAAAGTAACCAATAGGAAAGCTTCATTTTCGCCGTGAGGTAGCTACATAGCAAGCGGTGGTCTTCATTGGAGGCACGTCCCACGCTAAGCGATCACGAGACCGATCAAGTCGCTGTTTTGTCAATGAAGACGTCAAAGCTCGTGACGTCACTAGCCTATGATGACGGTAAGCTTTAAAGGCTGGTTTTAATGTGCCTTCTTTAGCTCTATGTATAGCGAAGGAAGTTGGCTTGCGAAATGCTCCGAGACGTGGAGGTGTGTCAGTCTGCATGCTCTGTAGATGCTCGGGGCAACGAGGGGAACATGTTCGCACACCGAACTCCTAAGATGACTGGGTGGTCAAAGCCGGTATTTTGCCCCAGTCTTCTACGCAGTTACGCAATTTTCCTCAGCTTCTAACTATCGTGTGAACTAGCCTTTACTCAAGTACCTGACGCGCTGCAATGGTCGGATCGAAGAAAAGAGACTAGACGGTCAGCACTTAAACTAGGTAGTCATCGGTCTTGTGCTGTGCTGCCCAATACTCGGTGTGGACGGAGCCTTCGTGCAGTAGTGGAGCAGTACCGTACTCCAACAAGGATGATGAGACTCTACAAGGTTAACCCACGGGGCGGGGCCAAGCTGCAGTGCACCATGGGTAATGAGGCTTGTGACGTCACAAAATTCAAGTGCGGTAATACGCAGCTATTTTACACTGTTTCTCCATCATTTCATTTGGGCCTCCACAGTGTCCTACAATGTTTAGAGTTGCACAAAAATACGTATCATAGCATCTACGAATTTGTTTAGCTTTCTTAAGGATAAAATTTTATAAATATTTCGGATAGTGTCTGTAAAATGTGGCCCTAAGCTGTGCCGTTCTTTTACTACAGATACTGTAGTTATGTCTGACAACAGAGCCTGCAGTTGGAGCATAGTGACGTCACACAAAAATGTATCAGCCAATAGCATCACTCCTTTTGTAGCTGGGCATCCTGGGTAATCCCAAGACAGAGGCATCTTGGGTAATTTCCACCATGGCGCCGTGTGTGCGAGAGGTGAAATGTGGGTCGCGATTGTTTATTATAAAAAAGTTGGTAAAATTGTTAAGTTGCAGCTTTTTGGGCTTTTCATGTGCGTATAACATTCTACTTTATAACTTGTTGTAATGCAAAGTTTTCTTGGTCAATGAAAATCGTCTAATTTTGTCTTTTTAAACCTCTGCGAATCATTCTATTCCGCACAAAGCATTCTCTTCAACGTAGGCAAACATTTTTGGATGATTTGCTCAGTTATTTTTATGACGCTGGAAATCAAGATGCAATACAATACAGTACATCAAATTTATGGTCTATTTTCCTTTACTTATGTAATGGAAGTGTATGGATGGTTCTAATTTTAGGTAATAAATGATAAACAGTTGGCAGAATAGTCTTTCTGGTATAATGCAGTACAACGAGCCGCCGTTCGCTGCCTCATTTGTTTACACCAGCATAGTGACGTGGCAGTCGCCCATTGGCTGAAATTGACGCCAGTCACGGCGGTCGCTGATTGGCTAAAATTGGACGCCAGGGTGTTTGCTTAGAGCTGACAAAACTATATGTTGTAAATGAATTGTGGTATTACCGTACTTGAATTTTCTGACGTCACGTGCCTCATTACCCATGATGCTCTGCAGCTTAGCCCCGCCCCGTGGGTTAACCTTTTAGAGCAGTGGTTCCCCACGTTCAGTTTTCTACGGACGCTCTGTCATTAAAATGGCATCAACTTAGTACTGTATATTACGTACTGGATGAGTATTGTAGATGTCGATGGCTTCCAGGCTATTGATTTTCAATTAATACGGAAGGGCAGAGGCATAACAACATACGCCAAACATATAATTACTCATGTCACAGTCACGTGACATCCCAGCTCAGCCATTTATTCACATACAGCGAGTTTTTACCTTAAGGCTAACTCTCTTGTACTTATTTTTACTCCCCCTAAATGATTATTTGTATTGAATGATAGTTAGCATATGCTGTTCTCGCTGTTTTTAAAAAATCTAAGTGTCGGTGATCGAGCAAAAGCATTTAGGGGTAACTAAACCATAGTTTAAAATGATAAATTTCAATAAATTGATATAAAAGATTATTATAAGCTATTAAAACTTATATTTTTCCTCCTATAACCTTAAAATATTCTGTAATTTTAATCTTCTATGGGTAAAAGACAATGAAATATTGCCACAGTAGCTTTAAACGTCATGAACCAGTAGGGGGTCCGTGCGTGAACCACAGGGGGTCCATAGGTTCATATACACCGCCTATGGGAAACACTGTTGTAAAGTCTCATCATCCTTGGCACTGTAAGATAATGTGCTGCTGCCTGCATTGTTGCAAATATGTTTCATGCATGCAATGATCCCTGCAGGTGATCCGAGCGGAACGCAACAGCCTCAACAACAGATTTCTGCCCTACTCAGAGATCGAGACTGAGGCCGTGCTCTCTGTTGATGACGATGCTCACCTTAGACATGACGAGATTGTCTTTGGGTTCAGGTGAGTTGTTGTGCAGCTCACAAAAGTAATTTGAATTTATAATCGAATTGGATAGGTGCTGAATAGGAGGACCATTTGTATTCATTATGCTATGCAAGTAGAGTAGGACTGTATGGAAATTCCCAGATGGATTAAAGTCAGTCCTAGGAGTAAGGCATCTGTTGTGCAGACAAGCATTAGGTAGGTATACCGGTATTTAATATTGTTCTGCTTGTCAGTGTAGTTGCATAATTGCATAACAACACTGATTAACGCATGGTAAGGCGAGGTAAGAAGTAAAAAGAGACATTATACTAAAATTAATTAAAACACAAATTAGTCAAAATTAAATGAATGGACGTTTCGGACAAATATGTCCATCATCAGCAAAAGTCTGAAAACAGAAATTTGGAAAATATTAAGTACAGAAGTTTCATTTTCACACTATTCATAGATCTACAATAAAATCTAATACTACAAAGGACCGGTTACAAACTTCTTACCTCGCCTTACTATGTCTAATTCAATTGAATATTCAAGTAGTAAACACTGATTTACACTATACCTACTGAACTGTCATTCTTTCATTTATGTCATCGATAGAGAAAGGGGGCATATTTTGAGGTCCATTGTAAAAGAAACGTATACGAGAAGCGTGTGATGTATTTTACTAAAAATGATACTGTAACCTGCATATTTTATTAAAAGTACAATACCGTCCAAAACTAAGGGATAAATTTCCAAAACTGCATAAATTTTTTCTAGCCATGCCAGGTACTTCTTCTTGTGCACTCTATTATCCAGTAAGATGTTGATTATTGTGTTAAAATTTGAGACCTGTATGAAGGATAATCAAAAAGTTGTGAACGAAAAGCTTTTCTCTTGAAATTTATAACGTCCGAGACTAAGGGACAAACAAGAAAAAATGCATTTAACTCAATATTTTGCTAGAAATATTTAGCAAAATGGTGGTGAACAATCAATATTTGGTAAATAGTCACTTACTTTCGATAACAGCTGCACATCGTCGACTACATGACCGAATGAGACTCTGGCAATCTTCAACAGTAATTTTCGCCCGTTCCTTTTGAAGTTTAATTCAAAGATCTTACGTATTGATAGGGTTTCTTGCCATAACTTTCACTCCTAGTGTTTTCTAAAGATTCTCGATTGGATTTAGGTCAGGACTTTGGAGTGACCAATCCATAACTTCGAGATCTTGCTGCTCAAGGTAACTCATGACTGTCTTTGCCTTGTGGCAGGGGGCATTGTCAGGCTGGGGACACCTGAGTTTACAATATTAGGTACGACAATACCTTCCAACAGATTTTTATACCCCTGAGCATTCACACGGGTTTGCAAACGAACGAGAGGCGATGTCCCTTGACTAGAGAACATACCGAATACCCTCACGCTCCCGCCAAACTTCACAGTCTTCTTAGTACACTTTACACTTGATTTCTCACCTTCACGTCTTCTAACAAAGTTCTTACCGTTATTACGCTAGCAAACAAATTGAACTTGATTTCATCACTAAAAAACACTTTAGCCCAATTTCATGGGACCAGTTAACATGCTTCTTAGCGAACTCTTATCTCTTTTTCTTGGCAATCACAAGCGGTTTCTTCTGTGGGCGTCTTGCAAATGACCCTATTTCTTGAAGGCGCCGAGAAGCGGTCTGACGTGAGACGTTCATACATGTTGTGTCATTCATTTCCCTACTTATCGCAGCTGAGGACTTGATACGATCCTTCAATGACGTACGCTGGATGATTCTGTCCTCTCTAACTGACGTTTTACAAGACCTGCCGGCTTTTTAGGGGCACCAATGCAGCCGGATTCATCGTTCGACTTCACTATTCTGCCCACAACACTTCGAACGGTTTACCTTCTCAGAAATTTCTCTAATTGTGAAAGTATTCTTGTACAACTTGATGATACCTTGTCGCAGGATATAATCAACTTTCTGACGTTGTGCCATCATGCAACGAGCATTAATGTTTACAAATGGCAGTGTCAAACTTTGTCTTTGATTTAAATAAAGAAATACGGACTGAATAAGAAATTAACTAAATTTTTCTTTTTTGTCCCTTAGTTTTGGACGTTATAAATTTCAAGAGAAAAGCTTTTCGTTCATAACTTTTGTATTATCCTTCATACATGTCTCAAATTTTAACACAGTAATCAACATCATACTGGCTAATAGTGTGCAAAAGAAGAAATACCTGGCATAGTTAGAAAAAAGTTATGCCGTTTTGAAAATTTCTCCCTTACTTTTGGACGGTAGCCTACTGTATAGAGAGCAGCCGACCGGTCTCCATTGTACTTTTTGTTCCTTGCCTGTCGTTATCCCTGCATGTCCGCTGCCTACGCTCTGCCACCAAGAAGCTAATAGAAAGTAGATGTTGAAGTGTAGTGTGAGAACCATCCTCAAAAATAGTAGGGCTGTGAAAAAAACTGTTGCCTTTTATGCTCTGATATAAGATATGCGCACGAGAAAAGTTTGGGCAACGGAGCCCTTGCTCGAGCTGTAGCACAGGAAGCGTAGTGGAGAATGTTGAGTTACTGCCTGCACGCAGAGTGTGGAGAGAAGAACGTGACCGCGTTGTTGGCTTCCCTGGTCGGTTCCATGCCTGGGACGGCTCTCACAGCTCCTGGCTCTACAACAGCAACTACTCCTGTGAGCTCTCCATGGTCCTGACTGGTGAGATCTGCACTCGGTCCTGTTATCTATACATAGAATGCACTTATTCGTTCCGTAGCTGGGCGTAGCAAGGAGGGGCATTTGTCCTTGGGAGCACCACGAGATCCTAAAATTACGATTGTCATATTTTTACCACAGCTTGATGCTTTCAGGCTGCTCAATGGTAAATCCATTTCTCTTGGCCTGATAGTTATCGCGCTAACTCCCCTTATTTTGTTTCGGTGGTGTAACCTTTGTAGTCTCTTTCAGTTCTTAAAGCTTTGTAATGTTGCACAGAAAGTGTGTCTCGTTGCTCAAAAAAAAAAAAAAGTCACAGTCATCACTGTTGTGGTGCGCAGAACTCGTGTCTTTACGCCGCAAAATGGTGTTGGTTCCTACATCGGCAGTGTGATGCATTTCGGCCTAGGTAACCGAAGCTGCGGTTTTTCTCAAAATAATGCCGATTAACTTACGACACAGCTGCGTTCCTTTACAATCTAGGTATGTATGTTACAAGTTTTGTACTGCTGTGCCGCGGGCTGTGAGATTCTACGTGGTCTCAAGTGATCTTTGTTCTGCTCGTCCTCGACTCTGTCCAGATTGGCTGTAACTTGATGTAATATTCCACTCGTGGGTTCCCCGTAGTTCTTAATATCCCTCACATTTGTCCTCATTTTTGCTCTTGAAATACCGTATTGAGTGTGTGTGTCTGTCCTGGAAGCGGCACACCAACGTGTTACTTAACTGCTGATCTTCTGAGTTGCTCCAGTGTGTCTCTTCTGAAGAATGTTCCCAAGTGAGTCCTTAAGTCTCCAAAGGTACCTACTACTCATGACGAATGTCTTATTGTGTCGATGTAAATGACTGTGTGTCTACCAATATATTGAGTACAGCGCTAGCCGCCATTTCGGGTGTCTTAGCAAAGGTTACGATTTAAGTTTCGTATTCTCTTCCAATTTGGAGTGAATTAGAACTGATAAGCAGTACACCTTAGTGATGACGAAACGGATACAGCAGTACAGTGGGATGCGGAGTACCACGTAGCTGTATGGAACAAACGACTTGCATGTGAACTCGCTTCACTTCACGCTTCGATACCACTCGAACACGCTCTGTCTGCGGCACCTGTCGTGTTGTGGAGGCCTAATCGGTTCGCTGTACCTGCTGCTACACCAGCCTGTTATGACGTAGCACAGCACAGGTTCACGGTACAGCTACAGTTACAGCTGATAACCATCTAGTCTGGCGATAAAGCAATTATGCCATGATGGATATGATCGACTTTTGCATTTGTATTAAAAAAAATCAGTGAATGTGAACATTGCTGTCGTGCGAGTTCGCCAAATACCTACACTGTATTTGGACTTTTGATGTTGCTATTTTTCGCGCATGTTTACTATGTTAAGAATTCGATGCATGTCAAATAGCTACGTTGTGTAGAGCTGTGACGATCTCCGTATTGACGCATATCGACCTGTATTGTTCAGGGGCCGCGTTTTTCCACAAAACCTACTCGTTCCTCTACTCCCAAGTGATGCCGCAGGCCATACGGGACAAAGTGGATGAATTCATGAACTGTGAAGACATCGCCATGAACTTTTTGGTGTCGCACATGACCCGCAAGCCTCCTGTCAAGGTAAGCACACCTTGTCATTACCGGGAATGTGCTTATTTGGTTCGTCTTGCTGCAGTTATTTAGTGCTTATTGGTTTGTCTTGCTGCAGTTATTTAGTACTCATTGGTTTGTGCTGCTGTGAAAGTAACTACACATGGCAAATTGGCAATAAAATTAAGTGTCTAGTGTTCGAGAATGCCCATAGAATCCTGCAATAAGGATATGCACAATAGTTTATTTTGTACTGTGTTGCTCGGGAGATACGATCGTGAACCGATACGCAAAAGATGGATCTCTTAACGTCAACATTGGAAAAAGTAAAGAACGATGTGAAATTGTTTTAGCATTGCAATAAGCGCAGTGTGCAAGAGTCAGCTCTTATCTGCTCTCAACTCCAATCTTCTGTTGAACTAAAGTCCGTCGTCTATCAGTGATCATCTGTCAGAAGCAGCACCCTCGTCTGTGTTACTCACTAGCTGCAGCAAGAAACGTTCGACGGGCTAGAATTTCCTGAAAAATGACTATGGCAAATTCGAAATTCGTGATATTTAACTAAAGAAACGGCAGGGATTTTTTAATGTGATGTTGTACTAGCATCTTTGTGTGACCTCAGTAGGATTTTATCAGTGTGCACCGTGGCCATGTGATGCAGTTGGTGGTCCCTGCAGGTGACGTCGCGGTGGACGTTCAGGTGTCCCGGCTGTCCGGTGTCTCTCAGTGAAGACGACTCGCATTTTACTGAACGTCACCACTGCATCAACTTCTTCACGCAGGTGAGGGGTGCTCGTGTGGGGGCACAATTGTTACACCCACTTCTGTTGTTCCATTTGCGAGGTTCTCGACCCGAGAGCGCTACCTACAATGATACTGGAGTGAGTGAATGAATGTATGCCTGTCCAGTAAGATCGGTCAGCCTTTGCAGCTTTTTAGCTGCTAATTTCACGCGAACTAAGAACGGCCGCGGTAACTCTGGGCGTAGCAGCAGCTACTATATATACTTATACATTGTGCCTATCATGCTTGTTTCATAACATTTCCTAAGTTAGTGTTTCAACTCTCTATACAAAAAAACATGATAATAATAATAAGAGCACTCTGAGAGCGCATACCTCCGCCAAGCGAGGCAACGGTAGCAAAAACTGATCATTTGTGCGTTTTGATAGTAATAACAGCTTGTGCAATTTTCTTGAAGTTCCGTTCATATCTTTTTCAGTTATGCTGCTAAAAAACGTTATGACAAACATGAGTCAAACATACAAACGAACAAACCGATCTGCACCAAAATTTGATCATTAATGTCTTTCAACATTACTAACAACTCCTATGAATTTCATAAAGATCCATTCATTATTGTTTGAGTTGTTGGTATTGTGCTAGCAAGTATAAAATTAAAAACAGTGACAAACAAACGGATCATTACCAAAATTTGGTCATTTACTCTTTGTTATATACCGAACAACCCTTGTTAATTTCATAAAAATCCATCCATAACTTTTTGAGTTATGGCATTGCGAAAAATGAGGCAGACTAACAAACAAACAAACGGATGGACATATGGACATATCTTCACCAAAAGTTAATCATCTGTTCCTCCTAACTACCTAACAATCCCTGTAAGTAAATTTCGTCCAAATCGGTTCAGAACTTTTTGAGTTATCTTGGTGACAGACTGAGAGACAAACGCGACGAAAACATAACCTCCTTGGCGGAGGTAATAATTGTAACCTTTCATGATACCTTGAACCGAGGAACTGGTCTGCATTGATTAGCTGTGCTAAGACTGGTCACTTACCTTTTTTATATCTTTCGGGCAGGTGTATGGATACAATCCTCTGCTCAACACCCAATATCGCGTTGACTCGGTTCTCTTCAAAACCAGACTTCCTCATGACAAGCAAAAATGCTTCAAGTTTATCTAGCATAGCTTTCTCTACTCTAGAATCCTGCTAGTTCATCTCACTTGTTCTGGAGCACTGCTAGTTTGTCTCACTAGCCCTAGAAAGTTGCTCTCTTCATGTTTCCGTCCGTGGTATTGATGCTGTCGTCCGGCTTGTATTGACAACCTTCCATCGTTGATATTGATTCGTTGCACTCCATGTGATCACGTTTTCCTGGAGCAGGTTTGATCCTGCCAGTCTCCATCGATCTTCATTCTACTCTGACTCGTTGTTATTTTAAGCTGTTCTTAACAAATCAAATTCCTGGCATGATGCGTGCTACAGTCATTGTGTTAACTTTCAAGTGGGCAAAATTTTTCAGACAAATATAAAAAAAGTTACTCGGTTATTCCCACAGTTCAGTCGCTTGTACGTTCTATGAGTGGTAGTTATTGCTCGTACCTATCAGTTATAACGTGAACAAACGACAACGGCTGTTAAACCGCTTAGAGTATTGACACGCTTCTCAAGTCACAACCTTATAGTCTTACCAGTGTTTTTCTTTTGTTGCGTGGGAAAATAGCAGAACCAGTTGCAGCGATTTGGACTGGGTTGCGGCAGCACTTTCTCATCGCTTTCTGCTGTCAGTGATGCATGTATTGTTGTAGCTGCGCTCTCTTAGATTCGTAAGACCCCTTGCTTACGGGCCTCAGGTGATATCAGTATTCTAATGATAATGAAGATTGAAATTGAACATCGCTAGTGACTACACCACTAAGGCGCACTGTCTGTTCCAAAGACACACTGTTAGGGAAACCTTAGTACTGCTGACCACCCTCGGTGATGTTAACACTCTCGCAGCAGGCCCAACATTGAGGGTTACCATCTCCACCTGTACGTGTATCGCGGTGCACTCAGCCCAACAAGGCACAGTTGACGAGGTGTGCAGTCCGTCATTTTAGCTAAAGAAACTTGGGTATTTCTTCTTGCACCCTGCCATTTCATACTCCTATTGATGCTGCTTTATTCTCTTCTTTCCCAACTTGCTCCTGTGCGGGAACACCTTCATGCACGAGTTCCACGTCGTCATACTATATGTCCCATAATTCTTGGATCAACTTTGTTGGAGGGACGGAGGCGTAAACTATTCAATATAATAATTCTTCTTGCCACTTGTAACGTCTCATTTATTGTATAAGCTTTTTATTCCCGAATGCAAGTAACCAGGGCTGTGGGGTCTGAAGGTCCAGGGTCTGACTCCGACTTCTGGTACAAGCAGGCGTCGGACTGCCCTCATCCAAATATCTCGTACTTATCAAAACAGTCTGTCAGCTCCTAGATTTCGTCCGAGTCGACTTTGACTCCTGGGCAAGTGGGTGTCCAACGCGATGCCCTCACGAACCTTTGGCTCCCGCACCGCGACCCTGCAATTACCTCCGCCATTATTTACCTCCTAGTCATCTGCTCGCTCTGTGTGGCGCTGCTGCCTTTTCATGTGACCTATTTTATCCTCTTTAGTTTTAAGTCTGCAAACTTCTTCGTTTGCGAATATTTCTGCATATATCTCTGTGTTCTCCGCAATATAGTTCATCTGGTTCCTATATTCTCTAAGTATACGTCATCTAATGCCGAGAACACACTACACAATCGCGCTCTCAATTCGATGAACGAATGTGCAACTCTCGGAGTAAGTATAGAGATGCAACTCGTCCGTCGTCTCTATAAATGGTCAAAGTCGGTAGCATAGATACGGTACCGTGCTGACCCACAGTTCATCTATCAACAGAAGATCGTTGTGTCAGATTTGAGTGTTTGCAACAAACCCTTGAAAGGTCCAGAGTTGTGACGTCACAATTGCGTCACGCCATTGTTGCCGCGAGGAGTCTTTGGTATTTCCACGATGGCGCAATTGTGACGTCACTATTCTGAAGGTTTCAAGGGCGTAGCGCATACACTCAGATCTGACATAACTTCTATAGTATGTGAACTGTGTGCTGACTGACCATCTGCTCGTCAGGTAGGGCGTGCAATTGCATAGTGCCTCCTCGGCATACCGCGCATTCTCTTACCTTTCTGGTGTCATCGCTTTGTCACTTTCATCGTAATACAGGTCAAGATTATCCCCGACTGCATTGGATTTGCTTCGTCATGGGAGATTTGACTGGTTTTATCACAATCCCACTGAGCATAATTATAGTTTAATTATTTTTATGATGAGATTACGCTCGCAACACTGTTCGTTGGACAGCTAAAGCGTCTGTGTTTCCCCACTGACCAAATGATCTGTAAATCCGACTTCAGGCGAATCGAATGTACTCAGGAATCCTCTCACACCTGATTACGATTCAAGGTACTAACTCCATGACGTCCTCAAACCAGCTTCTCTTCAGAATTCATTATTTGGTTTGCTTTTTCTCTTCAGAATGTAGAATATTTTACTTCTTCTCTGTTGAAATAGATATTCCACAGCCATAAATTTCAATTGCCACATCGTGGTGCTCCAAAATGAGGCCGTGTGGCTGTGGAACAGCTATTTCAGAACAGAGGTAGTACTGTATTCACTTAACGCCTCCTAATTTTACTGAACATGTGTACTTCTGCTTTGTCTGTCTTCTCTTTAGTTCTAGTGAGAATAATTTTTTTACTTTTGCTGGACTTTCTTTAGTTCTGCTAAGAATGCTTCTGCTTTTTCGGTCTTACTGTTGGTTTTGTTGTGAATACAACTGTTTTTTCTGTGTTGTTTTTAGAATACTCCATCTAACTTCTGTGTTATCTTAGGAATACTTGATATAGCTGCTAAAATTTGAGTGCTAATGCGGTATGAAGGGGCAAGGTGGAAGTGCTCGGTATTTCGTTATTGCTACTGCTAATCAGAGATACGGAGAAATTGATCAAAGTATTGCTAGGTATATCCCGTAAAGCGTAAGTCTGATTATTCTCTTGTATACTCAAGTGAGGCAGCAGTGAACACGGGGGCTGAATGCAAACAAAAAAGTTATTGGAATTTTATCAGAAAGGGCAGCTTTTATCTTCCTACAACCAGAGACATTACACCTAAGAACTTCATGAGGCGAGCCTTGCAAGCTGTAGCAATCAATATCTATCCAATCCGTCAAATGGTAAGTGAAGGATACTTTGTGAGGAATTTGATAAGTCAGTATGAGCATGGAAACGTTGGAATTATGACCACGAAACAAAACTTACGCAGCTGGCCTCCCAGACCCGCAAATCTTTCTTGGGGGACGTTGGGGTAAACAAACATATTTTAGAGGCACAACAGTATTTCCGCTGATTAGGAGTTTATAAAACAGTTTTTCTCCGCAATAAGAAAATAATAGTCAATTTTACTCCAGGTTCGCTTCTGCCCCACTCCAGAGCAGATGTTCTGCACCTGTGATCGGTTCTTACGTTCTTGCTTTTGCTTTACAAACAGATGAAAGATCCAAGTCCGTTGCGGAGTGGGCGCAGGTCTTCCATGTGCCTTCACTTTGGCATTATTGCTCTGCTCTCAATATAATAATTACTAAGGATGCTCTCCTCATTGCTCTAAAAGTTTTATTTAATTCTCAAGTTTTTCATTCCTATTACCTAAATGACATTGCCATTGTAGCGGTGACGTTCATGTTGACATTTTGATCGTTCTCTTTACTTTACTACTTAATTCAAATCACATTGTAAATATCTCTGTTGTCACTAAAATGCTNTTTTTCCACAAGTTATATTTAATTCTCAAGTTTTTCATTCCTATTACCTAAATGACATTGCCATTGTAGCGGTGACGTTCATGTTGACATTTTGATCGTTCTCTTTACTTTACTACTTAATTCAAATCACATTGTAAATATCTCCGTTGTCACTAAAATGCTGTAATTGTGCGTGTGTTCGGTGGCTGATAATTAGATCGCTTTCCGTTTTTCTGAACGAATTCCAAACTGGATCACAAATCGTTCACAATATGTAAATGTATTTCTTGCAACTTTGTTTTCTCCAGGATTTGTTAGTGGCTGAAACTCATAACCTTGCCGGACAAATGGAAGTCTCCGACAGATTACTAAATTATGGTTGTTTTTTCTTCCTTTTCTGTGATACTTTATTGCTTTCTGATGGAGACACCAGCAGAGTAAAGAATTTGATAGTCTACTCTGCTATCTTGTTTAAGTCATGCACGAAAGGTACCTATATATATACGTTTTTACAGTACGTGTCAAACTGATTGAATTTGAATTATTTTATTTTATTAAGGAGGAGTGGCACCTATCACTGTAACACGAGTGCAATTTCCACTGCTGGATGTATGATAACATGCGATATCTCTTAGAAACACCCATTATTTTATACTCAACTAACAGGTATCTCATATCGGTACGGCGAGCTGTGAGCATAACGGCTGGTGCACACAACAGTCTTATGTTCTCCTTACGTAGTACGCAGGCGTCCAAATGCGTTGTGTCCATTTAAGCAGCAGATATCTGCGCAACTATCTCAACACTAATGTACCCAGAATTGAAGGGATAGCCTACATTCTACTAGCGACGCTTGCTAGCCGATTTGGCTAATAATGGTTTACTAAATCCTTCGGTAGCTACACCCTTTCAGGAAGCATAATAGGTTTGGCGTGTATTAACATACTGTATGTCCCTTGTTTCTTCCTGTGTGGAAACGCCTTTGTAGTGGAAATGTAGGCTTACACTGCTCATTATAACTAACTCTGTAGTTGCATAGTTAGGTATGTTTGCAGGATATGGCAAATGCATAGTTAGGTATGTGTGCAGGATATGGTAAATGCATAGTTAGGTATGTTTGCAGGATATGGCAAATGCATAGTTAGGTATGTTTGCAGGATATGGCAAATGCATAGTTAGGTATGTTTGCAGGATATGGCAAATGCATAGTTAGGTATGTTTGCAGGATATGGCAAA
>LQNS02276498.1:10366555-10390550 GCA_001587735.2 Parhyale hawaiensis
CCTTCCGTCAAATTGGCGCCATAGTTCGTAACCCGAGGGCGACTGCGACTACACTTTCTTATCTGGGGCCAGTGGGCCTATACCCGCAGCACAAACCAGTGCATGTGGGTTTCCCAGGTGAGGGTGTGGTCTAAGTTGACTTTACCTTTTACCTTTACCTAACCCTGCCCAATGAGGGGTTCTCCATAAAAATAAAAAAAATACTGAATCTGAGGATTCCAGCTCAACGTGCCCAAACATATCCGGGGTTACACAAGTCTGGTAATGAAGGATTTGTGTTAAAAAAGCCATTAGTAACTGAAATAACGGACCAGGGCCTAATGCTACCCAAGAGCGACTCGATCAGTTCCTAAGGGGCATCACGCCACTCTTCCTAGAGCCACAGTCAGTTCCTGAACAGACCTGGGCAGAGGATTCCAGAACCTAACCTATCCAATATATCACACAGGTGCTTTATGGGAACGAGGTCGGGTGAAAGTGCAGGCCAATCCAGGTGACTGATGCACTCATCCTCAAAGAATTGACTGCTCTAGATCGGTGTCATCTGGCGTTTTCATCCTGGAAACGCTGCATTCGGCTATAGCTGCCTCACGATCCTGACGACTTCTGGTCTCCGGATGTTATTTACTTACAGCTGGCTATTCAGACTTCTACGCACGACAATCAAATGCAATCGCCTAGCTCGTCAGATGGCACTTCAGACTAGAACTGATCCAGAAACCCAACTCATTAAGAAACACCATTATACGGCAGTTAGCCATGGCCCAACTTAAATGAGGATGACACGAAGCCAACCTATTAGCCACGCCCTATGTGCTGTCTGTCGAGGACTGGGATGACACAAAGATGAGCATAGAGACTTATGGACAGTTTAGTCGAAGACTCGTACAACACTGACACCTTGAAGGTCACCTCTCAGCCTTGATGCACTCTTCCGATAATTATTATTATTAAAACTTTACGCTGGGGCCACCACGGACAGGTAGTACCAGGAAGCAAAGAGCGTAACTGGAGGACTCACGAGAAATTAGCACCAAACAATGACGTCATCATCGACGAATCTATGGCTGAGCAACCTAGGAGTATTTCAACTGATTTAACCAGAAAAATCGTCTTAAATTGCGAAATTCATCTCTAGCGTATAAATAAATTAAGATAATATATACTAATTTAGCAATTATTGATGGAAAATTGCAGTGCATGCTGGTGGAAGCTTTAACAGCACTAGCGCCGAATTTGTTCCTTTTCGGCGACTTGATTTAACTTTTTTTTTTCTTGATTAAAGCGTTATTTACACTTTATATTCAGTTCACAGTGCTCTTCACAGAACATATTTATTCGTTGCCAACAAATATAAGCACCATTATAGCCAATTCTGTACGCGAGAGAAAACACAGGAACAGTCAGCATAAGGCGTCTTTTTGTGACCACCGCGCGGATGATTCCCCCTGATCGCGTATGATTCGCACGTTTTTGTGACCGCATTTTGACGCGATTCTGATAGCAATCAACCGTGATCAGAAGTGAGAATTGATCGCAACGTGATTTCCTCCGCAGGCTAATCATGCGTGATCAAAAGAGTGATTCCAGCCGTTGGACAAGTAAAAATTCAAAATTTGATATGTAAGGTCGTGATGTTTTCTTATATTTAGGGATAAATTGAATAATGTTAAGATTGTTTGTAATATTGACTTCCAAAAATATAGTTTCCTCAGTTTTATGCCAGTGTATATTCAAAATTCTTTAAATACAGCTAGTTCAGTTATGCATTGCCTTCAAAACATATATAAAGGCTCATAAGAAATCCATTCCCTACCATTTTCCATAAAATTACAATAAAAATATATTTTTCGAAAATTGACGTGGCGTCTCTGGTTTGTTTACAAAATCGTTGGCCGTTCTTGTGCTTTTCAGTGATCACGAGTGTGGCCACAAAAAGACGCCTATAATGCTCAAATTTCTGCACTTGGCGACAACACATTTTATGATATTTTGCAGCGCAAGTAGCTGGTCAGTCATGAGCGGGAGAGTGAATGATATAAATCGAAAATATACGGAAATATGTTCAAAAAATTATACGAAGGCCTGAGGTCCCACACTCAAATACTTCGACTCGTCGATGTGATGCAAATTTTCTACGTGCGGTCACAGCTCAGTTTCATTTTAGCGCTATTGAGTCCTCCCGTTACATTCTTTGCTGACTGGGTAGTACAATGGAAAACTCCAACAACAGCGATTTGTCGCTGACTTAAAGGGCTGCAGGCCAACACGACCGAAAGTCGATGCCGGCAATGAATTCCAAACCCCAAAACCCCAACAGACTCGGGCAAGAAGCACCGACTGAGCTGACAAGTTCAGCACCTAACATTCTCCAAAGTAAAAGAGTGCCCATAAACCGCAGTACGTGTAATCTCACTAAAGACCTTGACAGCAGGGATAGAAGAATACAACTAATGTCTTTCATTGTAAAACCCCTCGTAAAACACAGTCAGGCGCACTCAAAAACAAACTACGCATCTTGACGCTGAGTGGTCACCCTGGCACGTCCACTTCTCGGCCTGTCAACAGTTCACCCCATATCCTGATAGGCCTACCTAGCAGCCAACTTGTATAACGCCACGGCAAACCCCGCAGTTGTTGAAAACGATCCCTCAAAATTTAGCACGGAGCCTAACTTATCCCAACCATGGACCACACCAGGGAGTTAATAATAGCGGGAGAACCAGACAGACATACGAAGAAAAACAACGTGCGTGATATGACGTTTTTCCGGACCAAGCAGCCGCAGCGCTCGCTGCTCGTTTCCTGCACATATATGTTACCTATAAGATGCAGCCAGAAAGTACTACGTTCTATAAGACAAGCATAGATAGACCACTTCAATATTGATAATTGTCATTAATACAATACTTTTAGACACATTGTTGAGCGTGTGCTGCAGCTGCGTGGTCAGAAAAAACATAATTTGACGAGCGTTCTATTTCTTCGTATGCGGTATATCTGTCTGGTTCTCCTGTTATTATTACTTCCTGGACCACACGATACCTTGACTGTCCACTCCTCGCATATGAGGCTGATAGCAAATTGATAAATCCTCGATAATATTTATTCCATTCAACATAGGCAACAGACTTGAAGTAAAAAATAAACTGTTCTTGGACACGCAAGGAATGTATCAAGTGAAAAAAAAAACACTGGCCAACGGTAAACTACAAAATTAATTTTAGCCAATTTTAAGTCATTTCGTTTTTTCCAAGCTACAATTATTGTCGTCCACAGTGGGTACATAGCAACGAATTTATGTTTCTCGCTGATAAACACATTTCTTGCATCAGCGACAAACGTTTACCTTTTGTTTGTTTGAGGTTGTTGTGTTGGCTGGAAAAAATTTTATCGAAGTTTAATCTATCTACAATATCATTTGCAAATTTCAGAGGACAGTCAAGTTATCGCGTGGTCTATGTCACAGACTACAGTATGTACTCTAACCGCACCCTAACCTAATCTGGTCTTCTTACTTTACATGAACATACACGGCGAAAATTTACCTAGCCCGACAATTCCCATAATTTCAAATTCAGTTGGTTTTAAGAGCTGTCGATACACAGACGAGGCTCGGCAAATTTAACCCTACCCGTACCAGGCCTGAATCGCTCTTAATTTGCAGGCACTGTAAGAAAATTTATGCACGAGTTTGAAAGCTAAAAAGTTAGTCGAATTAGAGTATTTCAACCTATACGTCAGTAATAAGTTATATCAACCACACACCTAAACAATCACCAAAAAAATAGTCTCTTTCGATGCATATTATATCTAAATCGATATTGAGATAGAGGCAAGAAGGATGTGACATTTGGTAGAGGAGAAATAAGCACTGGTGGGATACTGCTATAGTGAACGCCCAGCCTCCTCCTCCCTTGGCGCTGCGCTGAAACCGATAAGCCCATGGCTGAACAACGACCAGGTTAACTCACGCGCAGGTAGGTGTTAATTAAGCCCCGCCCATTCCTGTGACGTCAGGTGGGGAGATGGATAGCGAACAGTTTTAATTAGTTCATACTAGTTACTTGCTTAATAAATGCCGTGAGCCTGGGCTCCCATGCACAAAATAAAAGGGTAATCATTTCTACACTATTACAGTTGTTAACTGTGCGATGCAAAATATCGGCTTGCTTGAAATAAGGCAATAAAATGTCGAGCGAATAGCTTGACCGGCGAAAAAATCAATTACACGAAAATAGCCACGGCTTCCTATGTATTGATGTGGCTTATTTCGTAATCATCATACATAATTTTACATACTAGTACACCCCGCGATGAAAAATTACAGCGGAAAAACATGGCTTAAAGGAAAATATCTACAGTAGCATAGGTACGTATTATCGGGGCACTACTAATCACTCTAGAAGTAATTTAGTTTCAAATTTATTAACTTTACTTGTGAAATTTGTATTTTAAAGAGCTTTTCTCGTCAAAACATTACACATGGTCAAACGGAGGAGTGTTTTTTTTTACTAGTTCAAGCTTCATATATTGGTCGTTCGAAGGCAGTATTTCACTTGATTAAACAGTTTCCCTGTCGACATAGCATTTTCTTTCCACTTTTGTAAGAAAATAGTAATTATTAGGGTAACGTAACTAGACATGTGTAGCTACATAATTAAACGAGAAATATTTCGTTTCATGTTTCATGACTTCTTCAAGAGAAATTGACGTTTTCTGTGGTTAGATGGAAAATCTGAAGAAAAACTGAATTACTTATAATTACTACGTAGTAGTTAATCATTTTACAGAGGCAAAAAATGATTGAAGCACAGTAGACGATACTGGGGAGAGCGAAAACTTAGTATACTCATTTACTGCCAAAACTCACTTTTTCCGTTTCTCCGGAGCTTTGGGAGAAAGAAGAAGGTTCACCAAGTTATTTTTTTGTGCTCAAAATAGCCGAACATCAATTATCAGCCCATGGTAGCGGAAATTTTGGTATTAATGAATAAGGCACAAGTGCAACCCCGACGATCTTCTCCCCAGCTGACGTCACACGAGCAGATGCGCAGAACCGTCTCAAAATGGTCAAGCGATGAGTTAACCTGTTAGCTACGTTATTCAGCCATGGATAAGCCGCACTGATTTAGTACACGGTCAAAATTCAACAGGAACATTAACTGATTAGATTGTTTCCATTCATTTTTTTAGCTCATTAAGCTCTGTAGCACGGAACTTAAATTCACTGTTATATCACAATCACTCTCAAATTGAAGGCGAAAAATTTTGCCTTACGGGAGTGTATGTACGCGAAGTGCCATACACCTCAATGTGAATCAACCTCCGATAGGGCAACGTCTGACACGTGACTGGTAGTGCTTGTGCATGGCCGCGAGTGGGTGGAATTACTTCCGCACTGGAGCTTACCGACCACCCTGTCATCGCTTCTTCATGCTAATATCCTCAAACGATTTTTCATTTAACAGATAGTTCTGCGAGGGCATAACTTTTACTATCTGTAAAGTGTCTTCAATGCATTATATATTTGAGGAATTGCTGTCAGCTCGAATTGTCGAGATGAATAGACTGTTTGATACGATATGGTGAAGAAATCGTATAAATAATTTATAGCCTGGTACAAATAGGGTGAAATGTTTGGCCACTAGCATCACGTCTGTAAATACCAGAAGCAGAAAAAATTCATACAGCAATAAAAGATAGAAGAGCCTATGGAGGGACTCAGGAAGCCGGGGGAGCGTCCCAATGCCCCCAGGAGAGGAATTTCTCCTTCCTTGCGGCACTCCAATAATTGCCACCACTTATTAGGCTATATTGAATTGTCCAAGACTCCATCTCCACAACATAGGCGAACTAACAGATGAAGTAATAAGGGACACATAACAGGTCGATAGAAATGTGGAACCCATGCACAATACCAGTTCAAAGCGCATAACTTTTAATAAAAAATGCGCAGCAAGTCGGCAAAGAAGAGGAAAAACAGAAAAAAACATCATCAGTGGAAGCGTGAAAGTGGAAGAAAGTAAAATGTACACGAAGCAAAGACGTCCCGAAGGCCTAGCTAAGGCCAGGTAGCCAATTGGGTCTCCCTGGTAGCGCTACTCCGCATAGCACACGATGAGCGACTATTTTTGCAAATAGATTTCATTACCATGGTCCTAACTTCAGTCTCCCTACTCACAGCACACTTTGTCACCCAAAGAGAGGACGAAAGGACATGTAGTAGCTATGCTGAAAAAATATGGAACCCAAGCACTAGGAGTTTCCATTTCCAACTTCCCATACTGGGTTGTTTTCGTTAGTCCGGAAGGTTGGCGCCGCTGGTGCGGTGCTGCATAGCGTGTTTTAAGAACGTTTAACTGTAGTAATAAAGCACTTTTTTCACGAATATAGTGTATTATTTTACGATCTTGAAGCTACCACCAAGGAAGGCCCAGAGAAAGTGTTTAGGAATCCGAGGGGTTGACCCGTTTCTGACCGCTTTTGCGAGACGGACGGCCGACTCTTCAGCCGTACTTCGGTGCCAGATGAGTAATTTCTTGTATCCTTGTTTAGCTCTAAGAGCTGCCGGATGGCTGTGTGACTATTATGTCACTGATAATTTTCGCTGAAGTTGGTTTTTCGTAGAATGGTACACAGTCAGACTCCTAGTAAAACATTTGACAGGAAGACAGAGGTCAAGTGGAATAGTGTAGTAAAGTTTGCTAGTCAGAATACGGTTAGAGCTGCTAGTGCACGAACGCTAAATTGCGCCAGATCTTCACAGACTCAGAGACAATTATGTCGATCTAAGACTCGAGCAAAAGATAAATCAGAGAACACTCAGACCTCAGCAAACTACCTCAATGCTTGTGGTGTGTGTAGGACAGATGTAGGAGATCTTGACGATGGGATTAGGTGTGACCAGTGCTTTGTCTGTCTGGTATCATATTAGGCTGCATGTGAGGGTATATCAGATAAGACTTATAACTTGATGAGTGAAATGGATAGTTCTGATTGGTTCTGCAAAAACTGTAAAGTACAAATGAAACAACTGAAAGAGGAAAATACCATCCAGAAGGAGGAAAACTGTACATTGCGAGATTATTATTATTATTATATTGGTATTGTCCCGCTATTTCTGAAACTTAGACAATCAATAGCGATCTAAAATTGATTTACTCGGCTTACAGCCGGAACCACAACGTTGTGATCAGGTGGCAAGAGATGAAGGACGAAAAGAGAAGAAGACAGAAGAAAGAAGCGCCCGTGCGGACGGTCCCTTTGTGGCCGTCCACACGGGCGAGGCAAGAGCCCCGTAGAAAAAATCTGTCACCTCGATCGGTGACCCATCTCGCAGAACAGAAAAGAAATATAAAGGACCTACCTAGCTCTGCAAAACTAACCTTCTCAGCAAGAACTGCGGCCAGATGCTACATCCCCTGCGGAGAAGACACTCGGGACCCTTGGGTGCGTGATGCCCAAACATATTGTGGCAGAGAAAGGGTTACATTACGAGAGGAAAACAAAATACTGCAAGAGAGATTGGCAGCATTGGAGAACAGAGTTAATGAAATCAAGTCGGAACTGAAAAGAGAAATAACATGTGACGTTACTGCAAATATTAAAAGTGATTTAGATAAAATTAAAGAGATTGAGGATAGAAAACGCCGTTAGGGCAACTTTGTGTTTTTCAATGTTAGTGAGTCATCAAAGCACCAGGGCAAGGACCGAGAGCAGGACGATTTGAATCATTGCAGGAAAATCATCGAGACAATCCCATTGAGAACCTCTGGACAATGATCAAAAGGCAAGTCTATGAAGGTGGTCGGCAGTTTTCGAGCAAAGTAGGCCTGTGGAATGCAGTAAAACAGCAGCAGATTTTATTCCACCATTTGAAATATCAAACCTGACAGTCTGTTGATAATCGCCTTACAAAAATTATGAAAAATGGAGGTTGCCATGTTCAAAATTAACTTATGTTTACCCCTACTGAACACTTATTTCAGTGTTTTTTGAATTGTTTTGGGTTAAAAAATATACCTACAGTTTGATTATGGTATTTTTGTCAACACCACTTCCTTGGCGATTATAGTTTGAATTTCAACAGATTGCTGAAATGCCTAACTAGTTGATACCTACTTCAGTGGTAAGATCATTAAAGACTAACCACCATTTCAAAATCAAAGCGAACAAAACTCAACGGTTAAATAGTGAGTGACACCTATTCACTGAGCTAGCTGCAATCAAACAATGCAAATGGGAATTCCATTTTACTCCAAATAATGCGCGCCTAACAAGTTCAGTGAAACAATTTGCCCAACAATGTTTGCTGGTTGCTACAGAGATAATAGAAAGCGTCATGGTAAAAATATTGGGCTTAGAATGTTCAATGTAGTAAGGATAAATAAATCCATTTTCAATACAGAGATAGTGTATTGGACTTTGACTTTTCATATCAAAATTAGGTAGCTATCACATAGATACTTCATTTTAATGCAGCATATCTGCTATACCAGTAGCTAAGTCATTTCTAGAGGCATCTATTTAGAGCATACATGGCCAGAGACTGCTCGCATTTATGTTCATCAGAAACAACTAAGTAGCTAATATAGCTACCAAGCACTTGAAAAGCCTAATTAATAGTAATTACTGACATTATAATTACACAACAATTTTGTATGAGATGTTAGGCTACCGGTATTGTACCATAAAATAGCACACTAATGAAAAAACGGCAACAACACGAATCCATCAAGTTTGCGAGCAGATGCAAACCCAACTCCAACAAAGACATTGTAGTTGTATAATCTTGGAACATTTCTACCAAAACTGAACACTGTAGCTATTCATAATGAATCTATCTATTAACTGGGTTGAACAACAGCGGTTTGAATGGAAGAAAACTTTTCACTAAATTACCATAGCTACCACAATGTACCGGTAAGTTAGTTTAAGCTTCTCGAGACACATCAAAGTGAGCCACAAGAGAGGGGGAAAAATGTGATAGGTCGCCTAAAGTGTGGAACCCAAGCATCAATTTGCTATCAAAATGTTTTAATTGTGTCATTGGACAGAGCCAATCATTGAAGAACAAAACAAAACAAAGCGCCATCAACATGTATATGGAAGAGAAAGGAATGAAGCAAAGATGGCACAACAGAAAGTTACGCTGTTTTTCAGGAGAGCAGCATTGTCATTGACTCCAAGATATACTCAGCCTGGAAGCTACAGTACAGTAAATGAGTGTAACTGATAGAAATTTCTAAAGAAAAATCAGACTTCAAACAGATGAGAATCAGAATTTTCTTAAAGAAAATGGCAAAGTAAGCAGTAGCTACCAAAACTTGAAAAGTTTTTGTTTCACTTTAAGACATGACAGAAATTCTCAATTTTTCTGCTCCATAATTACAACTAGCTATGAGCATTTTTTAATCAATGACAAACAAGACATTTACAGTCCATGGGAATTTAATAAATCTAAAAAGTCAACATCAAAAATTTTGAAAGAAAATTCAATTCAAGCAGTACCTACAAATAGGCAGCCACGTTCAAGTATTGAAACTCATTCAGAATTTGAAGAAGAAAAGGCTGCTTCACTATATTTCTGTATCCTTGAGAGCAACAAAAATACGCAGCTGAAGAGCTAAAAAAAAAATGCATACAAAATCAAATTACGGTAGCTATATCACATTGCATATACCGTACTGTATATAGCTACTTTCTCAGTCTGAGCTTTGTTCAGTACCGTTATCCAGACAAGAGAGTATTTTTTTAGCTCTCTTTTTTGCAGTCTTGAGATCCTTGAATGCCTTACTGTTTTCTCCAATTTCTGCTTCTTTTTCATTATATTCTTCAATTTTTGCGTCACAGATCTTACGCAACCACGACTGTGAGCCACCCTGTATTGAAGGGGCATACGCCAAAAAATGTGGGAAAGAATCAAGAGGAACAAAATGTCTGTTAAGGCAGTTCTGTATGAGATGCACCTGAAGCTTCCTGTTGAATTTCCAGTTGGCCCTGAAAGTGCAAAGAAAACTGATGAGACTCAAGCAGCGAAAATGGTACCAAATGAATCACAACTTAACAAAGACTGCTGATCCACTGAATACAAGTATCATTAGTATATTAGATATTTACAGCTTAAATTTATATTAACAATAAAACACAGGGAAAATTCCTAAGTTTTCCAATAATTTTTAATTAAATTCCACTTGATGCATTAGCTACTTAACATATGTACCATACCTATATATTACCTATAATTATTTAGTGCATGTGTATGTAGCTGTTGCTAAGAGACACATACCGTACATAATCAATATCTAAGACCAATTTTAATTACAGTACAATAAAAGATTTATGGCCTGCACCTGCAAGCATTTGAGAAATAAGTTTTCTTTCAGTGTTGTAATTTAATGACTTCAATAGGTAGGTAGCTACTGAAAGTCGGATCTTGCAAGAGCTTATTTTTAGAATCTGATAGAAAGCACTACAAAGTACAGTAGTTACTTAAAATCAGTTAAATTTTATTTTTTCAAATTGCATATACAATTCTAGCACTGATTTTAGAGGGGCTGTTGAATATGCTCACCTTTGCAAAGGTGAGCACTATAAAGTTTCACATGTTTCATCTATTTATCTGTACAAATTTTCAGATAAACAACATGCAGTTTTAGTAATCAAAATTTGATGCTGCTACCATAAGTACCAAACGGGTGGAACACAAAAAGACTCCGCAATCACTTGTATGCACTGTTTCAGCAACTAACAAAACTGACAAAACATTAAATTTGCACGATAAAATTTATTTTCTGTACCTACTTAAGATGGAATGGGGAAGCTGGTGTTACCAAGGCTATGATATGCCAGTAGATACAACATACCACCAACACTGCACAGCTCTCATAGCCTGACTAGTGCTTACGCTATAAGCCGTGAGGGCGAGAAGAATCCTGCTTTCATTTTAGTCCAATTATAGACAGAGGTGGGCGCGCTACAGTGTAGCGGTGCTACCGCTACAAGCTTAGAAATGTAGCGGCGCTAACGTTACAAAATTTGAAAAGTAGCGGTGCTGCCGCTACAACACAATGCAGCGGCGCTACTATTAGCTCTACTTTTTTAAATGTGTGATAAAATTCCAATATTAACATTCTTGTATTAAAAAGTCACATTTTTATCAGTATGTGTGCTTCCCCAAAGGGCAAGATATGAGACAAATAGATTCAGAACAATCTTGTGTTGGTTATGAGTGGAAGGAAATAAGTAGGAATTCTGGAAAGGAAATTGAGCGCAAAAGACTACATTGTTTTCTTTAAGCATCATGAAGTGATCATTTTTGGATATAAACGTCTCATGGATTGCACTGTTAAACACAGTGCCTGATTCACTTTGAAATTCTACTTCAGTAGGTAGGTATTTTACACTGCATCAGTTTCAACTTCTATTAAAGTTGCTTCACTTGTGGCTCTTTTTGTAATAAATTTATCCATTGCTTTGCAGTAAATGGCAATTTACAGCAAGCATGAGCTTCACCAAACGGAAAACGTGTGATACTCGTTCCAAATGCATTGATTTCTCTCAGAAGACTTATAAGTAGGCCTAATGAGTTGGTATGACTTAACATCATTCAAGTGTTAAGTCTTGCTTTATCATAACTTTTATACCTACATCTTAAAACATTACTTTAATGCATTATTATTCATCATCATCATCAGTATATAATTCTTTAGCCTTTTGCCCAGTCAGACTGATACATATGAAATGTGTTTCCAACAGATTGACACGTCCTGGATCCAAAAATTACAGCAGCCCTTTCAGGAAGCGCCCATTTTTTGAGATATTTGACTTTGAAGTACTATTTTTCCCTTCCGCCAAGGAGGTTATGTTTTTGGTGGGTTTGTGTACTTCCATCACCAAAACTCAAAAAATTATGGACGGATTTTGGCAAAGTTTAGGGGTTTGTTAGGTAACCATGGAGGAACAGATGATCAACTTTTGGTCAAGATCCACCCATCTGTTTGTCTGCCTTATTTTTCTCAATGTCAACTCAAGAGGTTATGGACAAATTTTTATAGGTTGTTAGATATACAGTATTACAAAGAGTAAATGACCAAATTTTTGTGATGATCTGTAAATTGATTCGTGTGTGTGCGTGTCACTGTGTTTGGTTCTATGCTTGTTAGCAAAATAACTCAAAAAGCTTTCAATGAATCCTTATGAAACATAGGTGTTGTTAGCCAATGTTAAAAGACATATATGATTGAATTTTGGTGCAGACTGGTTGGTTCGTTTGTATGTTTGACTAAAGTTTGTCGTAATATTTGTTAGCAGCATAACTTGAATATTTTTGAAAGGATCTTTTTGCAATTTACAGGATTTGTTAGTAGTGTTGAAAAACATAAATGATCAAATTTTGGTGTAGATCGGTTGGTTCATTTGTATGCTTGACTTAGGTTTGTCATAATGTTTGTTAGCAGCATAACTCAAGCTTATGAACAGATCTTAAAACAATGCAGACTCATAACTATTAAGAGGCCCAAATGATTAGATTTTAGAGTTGATACAAAGAAAATCATGGTTTCAGAGTCAATTTGCCTTACTTGGCAGAGGTATACATTCTCAGAGTGCTCTAGTTTCCCTTCTAATACTGAAGAAAAAATTTGATCGAGAATCAACATCCCGATTCCACATTTTAAGGCGTTTCACACTTGAAGCTACCACTGCTTTCCTATGGGAGAAAATACTCAGTGGCTCCACAATAACCTAAACTGTGTTAACTTAAACTAAGAACCTATTTTCTCTCATAGAAAAACAATGGGAACTGCAAAATGAAACATTTAAAAAACCAAGCATTTACAAGCAAAATGTCACTCATGTAAACATCTCTAAATTTGTCCTAACACCCATATGTGGCATCAAAATGTGGAAAATTCTCGACCAAATCATTTTCTTCAATATTAGAGGTAAAATAGAAATACAAAGTCAAAAATATCAAAAAGTAAGCATCTTCCCAAAAAACTGTTGCGATTCTTGGATTCACAATGCGTCAAGCCATAAAGAAACACACCTCACATGCATCAACCCTACTGGACGAAAGGGTAAATATTAGCCACCTGATCAAGACATGTTGACATACCGGTAAATTGATATTTCAGTATTTTTATGATTTTTGTTTGTATTAAAGGAAAGTAATTGTAGTAAACTAGTGCTAAAAAGTAGCGGCGCTACACATGCTAGCTAGCACTACAGCAAATATGTAGCAGCACTACCGCTACGAGCTTAAAAAGGTAGCAGCGCTACAGCTACTAAATTTTTAGCAGCGCTACGCCCACCTCTAATTATCTATGAATACGAACCACGGCGCTAGCTTAAAATTCCTATAATTCCATTCAAACTGCACATTGTGTGACTGGCAGGTAGCAGCATAAGCTTTACATGAGGGGAAAGGCTGATGCTCTCACTCTATTAAATTAGGGCATGCATGGGATTTGTGTTGCCACAAACATGATGGCGTGAAAAAAAAACATTCATTGTGGGAACACTTGGTGTTGTATTTTCACTAATAGCTAACAATTACCGTATCTGAAAACTATTTGAGTTTTTTTTTTCTGCTGTGTACAGCTGCTATTGAAGGATCTAATATGACTTAGCTAACATTTTAGTAGCACATCCAGCCTTCCCATAATCTTTCATGGTGCTCCACAGCTTGTATTCTGGAGAGTGTGTTGTGTGATGGCAATGTTGCCATAAGGTTGTCAAGTTGATTGATGGGATAACTAAATATCTTCAACTTCTGGCAACATGCATCACTGCTATTCCCTAGTCCAAGAAGATGACACTACAAGGCTTTTCCTAAATATTGGGCAGCCATTGATGTACCGTAAAATTGGGTGACTTCGGACAGTTCAGGGAAAAGATAGAACAATGAACATCCAAGCAAATGCTATTAATGGTGTAAGGAAACTATTGCTCATGAATGAAAGATTAATAATCTGAGCAATCTTAGATAGATGTCTTGGGGTCCTGCAATAAGGCTTTGTACATGAAAAAAAATCCTAAGTAAGGAGTGGTAAACCATCAATTTTTTTCCTATCAAAAAACCTTCACCGGGGCAGAGAAATTGGTGCAGTCAGGAGTGAAAGTGAGCATACCACCATCTATGGCAATCAATATGATGAGCTTCCACTTCGAGACATTTTACAGTTTGTTTAAAAATATGTCTATTTTGAGTGCTCAAAAAAATTATCTTTGTATCTTGTTTTTTGTTGGGTGATTTCGGACGCCCGTCTGTAGTAAATCGTATCGGCATGTGGAGTTAACTACCAAGCAAAGGAACGTAATGAGGTCTGGAATGTTAGTCAAACATGTCTTGTCCTTTGATTCTAACCTAGAAATAAGAACATGAGTATTAAATAAAATTTATTATTATGATTAATGAAAGCAAGATGCGTGTGTGACAATAAAATGCATAGCCGCAAATAGGCAGTCGCAAGAGGCGTGTGAAGCTGTGACAAATGGAACTATCTGTCGCAGCCTGTCAGGACACTCGACAGCTCATGTCATTAATCAAGCTAAGCGCCGCGAGTGAGACCTGAAACTTGAGTGCAAGGATCGTATTACAGAAGCTGCCTTTGTTCTGTTGGGCAGGTAGCAGCCGTGGGATACGACTATGAATTCCGCATTACGTTACTGTTGGCCGCACGTGTTTGAAGCACAGCGAGAAACGCTCCTACATTCCATAACCTAAAATTAAACATTCATGGGAACCACGACAGCGGTTGTAGCTGTCGTAATCGCCGTGGTCGCGGCTCCAGTAGTTCCAGTTGCGGTTACAGTCGGTAGTTGTTTTTAAAAGGGCCAAGTTATTGTCTGAAGCAACCCCGCCGTATCTGGGAGCGGCACAGGTTGGTCAGAGAACCAGCAAAATGAACGGGTGTCCGAAGTCAGCCAACCCCTGTCCGAAGCCACCCCCACCCCTCGGGTGGCTTCGGACACTTTTTAACCAGTAATATCCCTAAAATTTCTAGGTGTAGATTTTTTTTTTTTTCATTACTGACGTATAGGCGCACCATATGACTGTCAATAAAAGTAGCCTACTAACTTTCCCTACAGCATAAATAATGAAGAAATGGCACTGTAAAAACCCTTCATTTTGTCCGAAGTCACCCAATCTTACGGTACTCCTAAGACTGGTTGAGTGCAGTTTCAAAGGAGTTATATGACTGAAAATATACTAATAGAGTGCTACAATTGGTACCTACTCTCAATACTGTTAACAGCATTTTCGTCCTACTACAGCAGCATTTGTGAAGTAGTTAGGCCAGTGGTGGTGGTGGAATATTGTGGCTACAGGCTACTACAACAGTATTTATATACCGGTACCTACTTGCCATTTTTCCAATGGCTACCAATTAGAGCACTGGTAAAACGCAAATAGGAAAAACAGTGGCTCCCCCATTCCACATGTAGCTAACAGCATATAAGAGGACAGTATCAAATTCATGTTATGCTAAAGCCACATCATGATTATTTTTTGTTAGGACTGCACCTACCTAATGAAATACAGTGGTAGCTATCTTAAAACATGTCCACTTTGGAATAAGTCCAACATTCTAACCTGGTAAACCTACATTCTATTGAGATAGCAAAAATTTATGCTTGGTATCTAGCTCTTCTGGAATAGAACTCGTGTACCAATTATACCAAAACAAGCTGTTAATATATTGTCGAAATCATCAACAATGTTTGCTGCACGTCCTGTTTTACATGTGTCCAATAAACCAGCTGGAATTCATAACATACCTACACCAAAGTACCAGTGTACCACTGCATTTAATGTTCAGTACCCTATCTAGGTAGGTATATATGGTCATCAATCATTGCAGAGTCTAACATCACTCAATCTATGTACAAAAATTTAATAGGTAACAATATAAAAGACCATCACATAGGAAGTTTCCATATTTTTCTTACTTGTCAATTTTCCACTGTAACAAATATTTTAAAGCATCAACTCTCTTCTCTTCGAATTTTTGTTTCTTAATGGCTGCCTTCTCAGTGCGAGGCCTGCGGAATTTTGCACTTCCTCCATCCGAAGCATCACTGTCATCTGATTCCTCCTCGGCAGCAACTTTTTTTAATTTATCAGGAAGCTTTGTTCGCTTCTTTAAAATTTCTGTCCTTTGTTCTTCCGTGTAATCTTCCTCACGATCACGCTTTTTTGAACCTTTTTTGATCATGATTAATAAAATAGCTGAAAAAAAAACACAGTGAATAAAATGAGGTATTACACTCTTGCATATAATATTACAGTTCAAGAACAATAAGAAAAGGTTAGAAGAAACTCATTTATCAAAATATTAGTGGGCATCATGTGCTTGCCATGGTTAGTGGTTACCTAATGTATCTAATAACTTCAACAAGCACTAAAGCAAATCTACTCACTCTAACCCATCCTCCTAGAGCAAGGCATCAGGTCTTGTCTAGCCGACTACTAAATTTTCAAATTATCACTCTGAATTACATATCTGAGACTGAGAGTTTACTAAATAGGTAGCAGTCAAAACACAAAACTGAAATTTTTGTGAGCTACGGTAGCGTCTGACCGGGTGAATCGGACCAAATGGACTGCACGGGTGAATCGGCCCAGTTATTAGTATTGGAAAATGAATAAATACTGAATCCTCATATTTCCTCTGTACATAGGCTCATTACTCCCCTACATAGGCAACATGTAACAGCAGCTCTAAATATCTGAACATTTTTGTGGTAGACAAAAAATGAACTTGAGAAGAAAATGACCTCGTTTCAACTTTACACCTCAAAAACGAATAGCCTTATGTTTTTCAACTTTCGTGGCAGATATGAAGGAGTTGTAGCAGCTTCATGAAACTTGGGTCATAGAGGTAAATAGACTTGCCCTTTCCAGTGGGACTAAGGATTTTATTTTGGAACCATGTATACTTTGGTCACTATGCCACTTAAATGATCGGGTCTGATTCACCTGGTGGAAATTTTTTTTTAAGTGAATCGGACCAGTATGTTAAAGGGTTTACCACAGAAATGTACAGACATTTAGAGGTTCTGTTACATGTTTCCTATGTAGGGGAGTAGTGGGCCTATATACAGACAAAATATGAAGATTCAGTGTTTATCCATTCCCCAATACTAATAATCAAACCGAATCTTTCGCGATGTCCGGTCCAATTCAATCAGAATTTCTGTTTCCACTGGACCGATCCTTTGGATAGTCTACCACAAAAATGTTGAGACATTGAGAGCCTCTGTTATATGTCGCCTATGTAGGGGGGTAGTATGTCAATTTACAGAGAAAATATGAGGATTCAGTATCCATTTTTTCCATTACTAATAACAAAACCGAATCACCCGACTGTGCCGGTACGATTCACCCGGATTAGCGGGATGCACTCGGACCACATATTTTCAACTGTGCCACTGCAAGTAGTCTACCAACATATTACAAAGTTTCTGTACAGTAGCTAGTGCACACATAAGGCAAGTGTATGCATGTGTATTTGTAGCTCCTAACTCCGGCAGGTGTCTCAGCAGCAACAAAGTTTCCAGATTGCCGGTCCGATTCACCCGGTCAGACGCTTTCCAGGCCTTACATAAAAAAATGCAATGGCAAATAAAACTTCATTTCAGTAAAGTTCTATTATCCCATAGGTACTCAAATCTAGTATTTTTGTTGACACAGCGGATAGAGTGTTGCAACAAATTTTTCTGTGGTGAGCGAAGACATAACATTTTTGTGGGTAGCACCAGACCCGTGACAGCGGCCAACTTTGGGGGCGTCTAAACGGTAGTTTAGACCATTTTGAGGCGTAGGCCCTAACCCTCATTGTAGACAGATTTCGATGTTTCATCTTTTTTTTTCAGGCCCCACCCACCTGGCACCAGCACTCCTCACTTTGGCACAACAGGCTTACTAATACATCACCCTAGGCCATGGAACTGAGGAGGCTTTGGGTTTGTTCAGTCTGTCTTTGCTCACGACAGAGAAAAATTCACTGCAGCACTACCTATCCATTCTCAGTGGCTCATTCTGACAGAACACATCTGTCAGTAGCACCGACATACCCACGGCGCAGCAGAAAGTGGTTTCATGGCCCCCCCTGAGTTGCTGGTGCAAAGGAAACTGACCTGAACTAATTTATTCTTTCCCATTTTTGCTGACTTTCCTTCAGACAATCCAGCTCTTTCAATAATGGCAGGATAGTGACTGTAAGTCACCTCTAACCTCAGGGGTCCTGGCAGCTCTTTTCAGTGAGTTCCTGTACCACTGGCCTTCTATCAAAAGATGAGTCTTTTTCTGCATAGCCCAGGAACAAGTCAATGGTGCAAAATCCTGTTAGGACAATAATGTTCGAACCAGGGTTCTTGCTGATTCCAACCTTTACCTACCAGAAGGTTCTGAAGCCATTAGCCAGCAAGTAGAATCACTAGTAGCTCAAACCTGCTTGGACCCTTTAGGGCTACTGCTTGTTGCCTGGCTCTTTCTTAGGAAAGGCTTCTGAATCCTTTCCCAGGTCCAGATTTAGATCTTTCCAAAACTGACCCTCTGTAACAGTGGTGACTGGTGACATTCCGCGAGTGCTGGCTTTTTAGCAAGAGCGGTGATCTATCGCTCCAACTTTTAGTACCTGGTTAACCGGTGTCTTTCCGGGAAGACCACCTACTGTAGATCAGAATTTTTCCAGGATTGTCTTCACAAGCGTTATCTCTGCTGGTAGGCTGAGATATCTCAGCTGATGATCCTGGATCCTTGGTTCCCAAAGGGGGAACCCATAGAATGCCTACAGCTTCTATCCACACTAAACCAGCATTGTGAACTGTCTGCTTGGTGGAACAGATTAGGTCTATTGATGACACTTCCTAATTCCAGGAAGCTCACACTTCCACAAGTAGCTACCATTTCCACTGAACTGCCAGAGGAGGCGGTGACCTCCTCGGCTCAAGAGGACTAAACTTTGATGTCCAGTAGACGCTAATCAGGGGCTGGACCTTTTCCTTGTTTGTAGTTGAGGACGATTTCTTGTAACGAGGTGACTTCCCAAGTTGTAGAAAGGCCAAATGTTAACAGGACCCACAGAGAGGTTCCTGCAGAGACCTTAATTACTCTGATTAAGCAAGCTTCCCCCCTTCAGACAAGGTCAAGAGGAACCTTCAATGAGGACCTTGTGAGTGGGAGAAAGCTCGCAAATTGGATTTCCTTCGGCCCTGGAGACCTGAGCCTATCTGAGGCTCTGGCCTTGGACCCAAAGGGTTCTCAGTCAGCTCGTCTGAGAAAAGGATTTTCTCTGATATTTCTGGAACAGAGGCACCTACCACTCCAGGCTTCTGTCTGAGTCCAGTCTCCTCCAGATGGCGCCCAGTATCTAAGCCTGTTACAATTTTATTTCAATATATATCTATACTGCCTTTCATCTACTACACAACTTGAACCTGACTGGGTAGACATTCACTAGGTGACTGGCTTAAGGTTATAGTTGCCCTGTGTCAGGAGGGACAAATTTAACCTGCTCTTAGAAGGCCCCATCCTGTATTGGTGGAAGGTCCTCCTTACTCTGTCCCACTTTGACTAGAGACGTTATCCTACATTTGTAGGGAACTCCGTAACATAGGAGGACACAACCTGTGTTGCATGGCCCCTCCTGAAGTTGTCACATGCTCAGGTCTGTAAGACTGAGTCTAAGCAGGCCCAACCTAGGGAAAGTAGAGTTTCCCTGTTACCATCTAGCTAGGGGATAACCTACTGCTCGACCTAATGTAACTTCACTGGTTTACTTCTCCCCAGAAAGCTACCCTCAAGGGATAACAAGGGTTTCTCTATGGTAAACCCCAATGGGAACCAACAGGCATTGTCCAACACTGTCTCCCACAAGTTTGAGGTGTAGCTACTAGTAAAGGACACCTACTAGTAGTCCCCATTCAGGATTTTACACTGACACTGGCTTGAACATCTCTTGTTTGATGGTTGGACATAACCCTGCCAAGCCAAAAAGGTCTGTGAAAACCATTCTCTATAAACGTAGGGTTGCCCTTAGATACTAGATAGACTCCATATATTCACGGCTGTATCGTAAGAACTCTTGTCCTGAGGTCTCTGGAGTAGCCTGAGCAACTGGAATCTTATGTGGACTTGTGCTGACTACGGCTCAAGAGTAGGGCAAAATGGGGTGATTTCGCCGCGGGTGTTTTTTTTTTTCATCATTATAGAGCCTATATCTCAAAATGAAACTGACATACAGGAAATCTGGAAGTGTCCAGTGGTAGAGGAGTTACTAAGGATCAAATCAGGCTATTTAAGATGCATTTCATTGCTATAGGGAGGGGCAGTAAATAATAAGAGTGACAATTTTTAATTTTTCAAGTGTAGCTACCTACTTTTTCATGTTTAGGTAAAGTCTCATTATTTCCAGATTATTAACTCAAGTAGTTTTTTGGTTAAGCTAGAGGTAGTTGACTGCATCATCTAGATGGGCCAACTTAAATGCTTGGATAAAAAATTTACCGACAATTGCATTTGTCTACATATTCTGTTAATTAAGGGACAATGCCGAGCCTATTATTTACATAAAAATTTCGCCCTCACACAAACAGTTCAAAGACTATTGACTACGTGTACACTGATTAGTACAGACAGATATCCGAAGTCACCCCACAAAAAAACAGGACACAAAAACAATTTTTTTGAGCAAGTAGTTCTTGTTTTTTAGCAGTAGGAGTTATTCCTAACCATTATCTTCTCAACAGATGTAATTTTATTATAAAAAATGGGGGTGGTAAAAACATCCTGATAGCGGGGTGTTTTTGCCGCACGTACCACTTTTCTTCAAGTCCTTATTACAGGTAAATATAAAATTTTTAGATAAAAATCAATAATGCACACTTATGGCCAAAACCCTGAATGTATATAAACTGCACTAACATTTGCCATTATCTTCACCGTATTTTTGGGACATTAAAAAAACTGCTTTTGCGGCAAAATCACCCCAACCCGTTCTACCCTAGTCTCTGAGAGATAGATAAGACAAGTTCAACTTTTATAACTCACTGCCTCCCTTTTGGAAAATCAAGCATGCAGGGAGGGGGGCAGGGGAAGACTCATTCCCAGTGTCAAGGCCAGACAGTATCGACCAACCTTGAGAGCCTGAGATGGTGGTACCACTCTTTCAGGTAAAGTTAGCTGCCAGTAACTCCTCTGACATCAGTGTTTTGAACTTCCAAACCTAGGAGGGGAGACTCCTCTACTGAAATTTAGAGGAGCCTTCCTTCTCCTCCTCAGGCTTCTGCCTGGCCCACAGATGTCTCCAGACCTACCCGGGAGGAGTTCTTTAACCCGTCTATTGCCAACAACACTTCTTTGCAATGACTCAGCTATAACTCGAGTGTCTCCTAGTAGTAGTAGAAGTTTTTACTAGCGCTTCAGTGGCACACTGCCTATATTGCGCCGAACTATTCCTGTGTTTAACCACAGGCTCATGCGCCAACTAAGGCGCGTTTCAAATGATCAATGATTTTTGTCTCGGTTTTTCTGCCGGGAGGTCTCAGAGTGGTCAATGTGTGACTGACAGGAAAAAGGCGCAAGTTGTGCATCGCCAACTCTTGGGCGCAGCTGAACGCTTTCGCTCAGCTACGCTGTCATGGGCTTCGTTCATGCCATCTCCTTGTCCACTAACTGCTTTCTCTTTTATTTTGCAGAGTTAAAGTCCATTAATAGCAGTTCTTTTTGCCAAGTTTTCGTTTTCCTTGATTAGTTAATGAGTCACCTTGAAATGAGCATTCATCAAGTCTTAACGAAGATACTATACAGATTTGCATGAATAAGAGAAGTTACAATATAACCTTGCAAAGCAGTCCTGTCCAGCCTTTATGTCCTGATTCTCTGCAGCTGACAGGCGTAGTACCAGTTACCAAGAGGTAAGAGCGCGTAATGTTTAAAAGCAAACGTTTGGTTTGCTTACCCACTATCATGGGGAACGCGCTCCACAGGGGAATCAGTAAACAAGTTATGCATTTGTGACGCATCTTTTGTGCCCGCTTTGCATTTTCCCTTTCTTCACTCTTGCTAAGAATTCTTTGTTCCATTTTTTTCTTTCTCTTGAAACATCTTAGCAGTGATTTAATGAGGTTTGAACCAGAAGAAATCAGAGAAATTAGTATGCTTATATTGTTGTTGTATTGCTATTGATGAACCTAATTATGTTTTGAATCAAAAGAAATAAATTAGAGATTTATACTATCATAGAAATATGATAACTTTACTATGAATATACAGTGGAACCCCGTTTACCCAGACAGCACAGGGGGAGGCCGTTCCGGGAAACTGAAATTTCCGGGAAAACGAGAAAATTTCAATTCCCGGACAAACCCCGTTTTTCGGGACGTATATCCGGCAAATTGAAATTATTTCCGGGATATTTTATGCCAGAAAAACCCCCATTTGCCGCACGTTAATGAACGAAAATGAAACTACTGTGTGCAGATGCATACTGAACGAAAATGGCGGTGGTTGCCTCCCAATTCCCGGAAGAGACGCTGCGCAATAAGCGAATTTCACTATCTGTGCAGCATCACTTACGAGAATTCTTCTGAAGGTCCGGAACTTTTGCCGGACCGTTTCCGGGAAATGCCGAAGTTTTCCGGTATTCCGGCTTGGTTTCAGTTTCCCGGAACGTTCCGGGAATACCCCGGAAAAGTGAAAAAAGTCCGGGAAAACGAGAAGTCCGGGAAAACGGGGTTCCACTGTAAATGATTGGCGCTTTTTAAATGAGTTGCTTTGTTTAAATCTGTTGCCAGTGTATAATATCTTATTCTTCAAAATTGCTTGTGAGCACCATTTTAATCAGGGTTGCGGAGTCGGAGGATTTGAGGGGGAGTCTGAATCGGAATCTCACTTGCTCTAGGAGTCGGAGTCGGAATTTTTAGTCCGACTCCGACTCCGGGAGGCCATTTATAAACAAATATTCAAATCTAAATTTTCAATCACAAATTTAAAAAAATGTAAAAGTGGATATTTTCTTTGCACATTTCTCTTTTAAAGCTATAGCTACCATGTATTTTCCTATTCTATGTGATGAGGCCATTGAGAAAATGTTGGGTAGAACTTTTTCACCTTGTACATTATGCCCCCCCCCCTCAACTTTTGCCACCCTGCCCCCCTCACATAGTGTGCCAGGTGCAAAAGTTTTACCAAAATTTGTTTGATGTCCTCATGTCCTCACTTAAATATTCCAAATGATGCAAAATATTGTATATGTACAAAACAAGTAACATCTTCAACTTGATATATGTTTATATTAGCAAAAATTATTTGGACATGTTTAATGTTTACATCAAATATCTACTAGTTGGACCTAGGAGTCGGAGTCAGAAGTCAGAGTCGGAAAATCTTGAGGACCAGGAGTCGGAGTCGGAAATTCTGGAGGGCCAGGAGTTGGAGTCGGACCTTGAACCCTCCGACTCCGCAACCCTGATTTTAATGCGTTCTGTGTTTAGCTTTCATGGTAGTTTACTTATGTAAATACGTTTGTTCACAGGGAACTCAGAATTTCTGATCCAGAACTTCAATTTATGATCCTGAACTCCTAGTTGCCGACGTATAACATCTTTCGAGGTTCAGTCACATTTGAAGTCCAGAACACTGGTTGTGGGCCTGAGACGTTTGGAATCTGGAACTTATTTGGGAGTCCATTGGACTCGACCTCTACACTGAACGTTGGCTAGAGCATCAAAATTCTATATTTTGGGCATCTCTGCCCTACAGCCAGTTTGACCCTTCACTTCTGATTCCGTCTCACATTTGGAGTCTTTTCGTCAATTAACACAATTACATTGGGCCATTTTCAAATAGCTATACAGAAGTTACAGAATGGATAGAGTGTTGCAACGAATTTTTCTCAGTGGCTCGCGAAGACAGAACACCTTCTGTCGGTAGCACCAGACCCGCGACAGCGCCCAACTCTGGGGCGTCTAAATGGTAGTTTAG
>LQNS02276498.1:10477091-10509344 GCA_001587735.2 Parhyale hawaiensis
CGGAATGATATCACAGAGGAAAGAGCAAGGGACATATCCACTTAGAACGGAAATAATAGCGTTAGAACAAATTGACCCTATCTCATCATTGCGCTATCAAATTTTCATAAAACTTGCGGGGAAAACGTGACATCTAATGGCAACTGTGTTGAGTTTGTTTACATTTTGCTGTGTCTCATGATTGACTACTCTTTACATTTTTTCTGTTTTTTGAGGTGAACGACAATATTAGCTTCTTGTATATTCTGCTAAAATGGGACGTGGAAAAGCTCTAACTAATGAGGAGAAAGAAACTACCATCAAAGAAACTGCAAAAAGCACCTCTCCTGATGTTATTGCCCGAAAAATAGGACGCCATATTGACACAGAGACAAAATTCTTGAAGGACCCTTCACCACGGAAAAAACCAATCAGATGCTGGGCATTCATGGACTATTACTGATAGAGACATGAAAAATGTGGTTAGTCAGCTACGTAAAAGACCAAGGAAAACAAGTAAATCAATTTTTACGGCTGCTGGACTTCCTGAAGTGCCTAAAACAACAAGAAATGACATCATTCGCTCCATTGCTTCTGTCAAATCCCCTTTAACCTCAAAACAAAATTTTGAGGATGGAATGGGCAGACACATACATAAAGATCAACATGAATAATGTTCTTTTCACCGATGAAACCCGGGCAACCCTTGATGGACCTGATGGGTGGAGTAAGAGTTGGGTGATACATGGAGGTCAGTGTCATCAACGCGTAAAACGTCAATAGGGAGGTGGTGTTATGATATGGGCTGGTATCATAGGGGCTTGACTTGTAGGTCCGGTTAGAGTGCCTGATAGTGTGAAAATTACATCTACTTCATATTGTGACATGTTAAAGGACGCCTTGGTCCATGGTTGGATGTTAAACCCCTTTCGTTGCTTCGAAACTTGATTTTCATGCATGATAATGCGCCTTCTCACTCTGCCCGTACTACCATACCATTTCTGGACTCTTTGGGGTTTCATGGAGAGAAACTGATGGTTTGGCCACCGTGCTCACCTGATATAAACCCAACTGAAAACTTCTGGGCCCTTCTGAAAAGGGAAATTTACGTAGATGGAAGGCAGCAAAAATCAAAATCTGTCTTGTGGGATGCTGTTGCTGCAGCAGCAAGAGCAGTTTGACCTTCTACAATAAAGAAACTAACTGTAAGATAAATAAAAGAGCCAAGATAACTGAAGCAATCATAGTAGATTAAAATATCTATTAAAACTTCGTAAACCTTTCGGGATCTATCCCATCATCAGTACTCTGAAATAAGAAAAGAATACAAGAAAAATTAAGGCCAATGCTATCAATTTTCTAAACATTGGACAACAAATATAAGTAATCTAAAATTGAAAAGACTAGCTTAATACTATTGCATCTGGTATAAAAAAGTAGAGCCTATCGAGGTGCCCTACAGCACAACCCAGGGAGTAATAATAACGGGAGAACCAGACAGACGTAAGAAGAAAAAGAACGCCCGTCGAATGACGTTTTTTGGACCACGCAGCTGCAGCACACGCTCAACATTAAGTGTATAAAATTATTGTATTATCAATATTGAAGTGCTCTATCTATGCTTGTCTTCTAGAAAGCAGGACCAGTACTCCCTGGCTGTATCTTATAGGTAACATATATGCTAAAATATAATATGCACGAAAACGAGCAGTGAGCGCTGCGGCTTGGTCCGAAAAACGTCATTTTACGAGCGTTCTTTTTCTTCGTATGTCTGTCTGGTTCTCCCGTTATTATCACTCCCTGAGCACAACCTATAATGACAAAAACATTTATGATACGACACTAAATAATGGAAAAAATTCAACACTTTACATAGGAACCTTCATGTTGTAAAACAAGTTGAATTGTTTTGTCCACAGAATCTCTCAGTTTTTTATTTGAGATGAAGGGATTTCGCTTGCAGTCGACTCAATAGCTTTCCATAAGTATTCTTTGGATGTTTATTGCTGGCCATCTTCGTAAAGAGCCAGCTTCAGAATTCCCCCATAATTCTCGTTCGAGTTCAAATCGGGTGAAAATGGAGCCCGCACCAACAACTTTTAATAGTGAAACCCGTCGATGACAAGAAAGCTTGCGTTGTTATTGTAGCATGAGACGGAGCATTGTCGTGTAGCATGAGACGGAGCATTGTCGTGTTCATATATCAGCCTGCGGCGCTTGTGGAGTGGTATGTCTTCAAGCCATGGGAACAAAACTGTTTCAAGAAGACAGCCACAGAAGTCATATAATTTTTACGCTATCAGGCTCACGAAGAAGTCCAATCACTTCATTTCCAACTATTCCCGCCCAAATCATAATACCTCCGCCTTTCTGTTACAACAGGAAACGCAAGTGACGACCTTACGCTTTTCCAACTCAACCTTTCCCCCATCCCTCAGGTACATCAAGAGTTACCCTACGTTAATCTACGAATATGATGTCATTCAGGTTTGTTTTCATGTGCTCTTGTGCCCGTTGCAACCGTATTTTTTTTTTGTGTGTGTGTGTGTGTGTGTGTGTGTGTGTGTGTGTGTGTGTCGGGGGTAGAGGCTGTTTTCAGGTTTAGTTAAGGTTCTTAAGATGTCCCGTAGCAACCGACATCTCGTTTTTGGCACATTTAGCAGTTTAACCGCAAAAAAAAAAATCCCGACATCTGTCCTGGTTTCTTAAGCAATTGCCTTCGCACAGACCGAAGGTCACGGGTAGTCAACCTTTTTTAGCACCCCACAATTCGATCTAGTTTTCCTAGGCGTTGGGTCTGAGAAATATCGCTTCACACTGTCAACATGGCGGCCGATAGAGCGTATCATCACTTTGGGAGGAATTTCCTTAGCATATCTTTCACTTTAGTAGTATTTTCAGCACCAGCAATACTCTTGCGTCTACCGATTCCAAAGTAATCTTTCAGCAGCTATTTTGGTGGCACACCTGGAAATCACAGTACCTACGAGTAATATCTCGCCTAGGAAAACACCGACCACACCACAACGAAGAATGGCGAAAAATGATGCCATAAGAGCAGGATTCTACCGTAAAAATTACAAAAGAATTAAAATGTAATACCATTGATACGGTACATTATTTAATGAAGCTACAGCGTGGCACGGGGTGTAGTTTCATTTTGCCCGAGTTCACAGCAAATTCTCGTTATGGCGTTCAATTTTTATATTAAACGCAAATGTAGCCACTTGTTACAAAGCAGTTAATTTCGCTCTCAACTAAAGATAATTATTATATTATTTGAACCTCGCAACCCACAGCATACATTATGGTCCAAAGATACTCCCAGGAGGCACAAGATGGGTTAGGTTACTTAGGTTCGCCCATCCATGTTATGGGGAGCAGCGTCCTCAGGGCCATGGAAACCCTGAAGGTTATTTAAGCCTGAGCTAGGCTTTTGGGATGTGATTCCTTTGTGCTCACTTTACTTCTTTCTGCTTTCATACTCCTACTGATATTGCAAAACGCAACCCAAAAGCGTTTTAGAAGAATGTAAATGACAGAAGACTCTATACAGAAACCATAGGTCTACTCAAAACACCCGAAGGTGGGACCAGAAATGTCCCACGAAGTCCAACAGACTTTATTATATCATGGGGCTTCATTTGCTCACGAAAAAACAAGGAAAATTTCTATTCAAATCATCGCTGGTCTAATTCGGTGACGTCAATGAACTTGCAAATAGGCCTATAATCAATCAACTGCGCATGGACACCGGTGTAGTCAGAGTGTACAGACTGAAGTATGGTCGACAGTCGCGATAAAGAAAAAATTGTAGTCAGGTTTACTTGGCCAATCGCATTCATTCAACAGTACCACCATGGGATTCAGATCCTGGCTGAAGAAAGAACGTCAAGCTTATTAAGCCACGTAACGGGTACAAAAATACAAGTAAGGTCAGAAGTTGTCTCAGCCAATGAGCGTATGTAATTTCACTCTGCTGCTCTCCACGCAAAGAAAGTAATTAACTCCGCTGATTGGATGAAATGACCTCTGACGTCACATGTGACATTGCTTACCTGACGCGCCAACGCTATGATACAATCATACAGATCACCATAAATCGCTAGTTTGCGACAACGTTGTTCTAACTCAAAAATTGGCATTTTTTCAGGAGAGGCGAAAACAGTTTTAATATCGCCGTATTTTCTTGACTACCAATTGAATAATGACCTTTCTCAATCGGCCACTTTAGGCGTCTTTTTGTGGCCACGCTCGTGATCAGAATCACCGTGACCATGATCATCGTGATCACTGAAAAGCACAAGAACGGTCAACGATTTTGTAAGCAAACCAGAGACGCCATGTCAATTTCCAAAAAATATATTTTTTATCATATTTTTACGGGAACTAGCTTTCTTGTGAGCCTTTATTTATTTTTAAGCCAATGCATAACTGAACTAGCAGTATTTAAAGCATTTTGAACATACACAGGCATAAAACTAAGGAAACTACAATTCTGGAAATCAATATTACAAACAATCATCATAAAATTATTCAACTTATCCCTAAATATAAGAAAACATCACGACCTTGCATTTCAAATTTTTACTTGTCCAACGGCTGGAATCTCTTTGATCACGCATGATTAGCCTGGGAAGGAATCATCCTGCGATCAATTCTCACCACTGATCACGGTTGATTGCTATCAGAATCACGTCAAACTGCGGTCACAAAAACGCGCGAATTATGCGCGATCAGGAGGAATCACCCGCGCGGTGGTCACAAAAAGACGCCTTTTACAGACTCAGTTAGGCGTTGCGATCACTAATAGAACTCGACGCGGGCATTCTGATGGTATCAGTAACTCAAAATACCCAATTTTTGCATATCGCTGTCGCAAACGAGCGCAATACGAAACGCTGACTCCTCCAAGTCGCTGGCCGAGTAGTAAAATGGCAACCTTCAAACAGCAGCAGCTGCTGCTATTTTGTGAAAGTGTAATTTGAGCTGATCAGTGATTTTACAAAAAAGTGTAGTTTAACAAACGTAAGCAGGCAACAATCTAGTTTTTGGCATGCGGTTGCCATGCGGAACAGCAGAAAAATAGTTTTCTTCTCACTGTGTCCTGCGTATTCAGTCAGCTGCTACTGACAGTCTATTTGTTTTTGCTGTCATGTAAGTTCCAATATTACGCCCTTCTCTAATGATGAATGAGAATCTTAAAGCGTTTTATTTTTAACACTGACACTCCTATACGATCGTCATTAGTCGAAATTGCCGTGGGAAAAAAAAAGCGCCAACCTGTGCTGGGGTCAACAATGTCACGTCACGGTGAATACGTGTGCCGCCTACGCTTCAGGGATATCAATATTCCCTTCACTTTGGGTGTAATGACGTCACCAATGGGAGGCCACGAATGCTGGTCCTACACAGGCCCCAGCCACGTACACAGGTCTGATGTGCCGCCAGCCTCACTACATACCATACAGCGATACCAAATCTGACGTCGGTAATCCTAGATGTTAAAACTTTTCAACGAATAAGTACTTTTTCTCCGAACTCGTTTCAATCTGGTAGGTGGTAGTAAACGACAAACACTAGGCAGCTGCTGGACAAATACACTCGAGTTGGTTCCTTAAGAGCGGTAAAGATGTAAAGGATAACGAAGTATTGTAGTAGTAAACGATTTATTCATTTATTCTCCGGAGCGAATAAGGTTAAACAACAAAAATCATTCCTTTCTTGCAGAAATGGGGGCTAGGTAACTCCAGTTCGGAACCACCACAGAGAACGAAAGCGAGTGCAGATAGTTGTCCCTTCACGTGACCAAAACAGCACTACGCGTGATGTCTGCACCCATGACAGCCAATCGTGCTTCGGAATGTTCCCAAAAGCTAGAGAAAGTTGGCGCTTCTGATTGACTGTGACGTCACGTGTGGCTTCGTATTTGGTCACGTGCACATTGATCTTTACTCCCTTTTGGACATAAACATAGGAGTACTAGCACGCTACTTTATACGTGTGCCGGTCCGATTATTAGAGCTGCACAGACACACGCACACGAGGCACGCTTATAATACTGTCTTGGGTAATACAATTTTTTATTTTATAGTACATAAGATAGTTTAAGCCTCCCTAAATCAGTGCANGCATATAGTATGGCGATAGACACGTGGAACCCATGCACGAGGGTGTTCCCACAAAGGATCAACGTGCATGGGCAGAGCAAGCCCGGAAAGAAGAAGAAGAATAGAGGAAAGTAAGATCAGTAGGAGTATGAAATCAGAAGAAAGTATAGTGGGCATGAAAGACAGACGTCCCGAAAGCCAAACTAAGGAGTAAGTAAGGTAACCTATAGGGTCCCCCTGGGTCCCTCGCTACATCACAGATTCTTCAAATTTGTGGGCCAAGAAAATAATTATGAGCTCCTGTCAAAGAAACCTTTGGAAGATACGTCGCACACACGAGTAAGGTCGCCGCCCCACCTAGGAAAGGAAAAAAGCGACGTGCAACGCAACAAATTTGTTGCACGACAAAATGTAACGGACGGTACAGCAGTCTGCTGCCCCCACCGCCGCAACTGCGATGCCTCGCGACACCCGTGCGTTGCTGCAACACGACTCCCGTAAAAATCACATTGCGTCGCTTGTTGCTTTGTGTGGGGCCCCGGCCTAAGATGGGGGGAGGGGAGTTCTGGCATTCAGGAGATAGAATAGTAAAACTATTTTCATTACACGCGTGGCTGGCCATTTACTAGGGAGAGTTAATAGGTATGGGAGGTTTGAGGTTAGTAAGGGTTGCAAGCGCAGCGATTCTAAGCCGCATCGCGCCGAAGGTCAAATGTTTTGCCTCAGTATTTCTGCCGGAAGGTCGTGAGTGACTGCGAACTCACATAAGTGAGTCTGTGTCTCAAATTTATCAAGCACGCGCATTTTCAACTCGACATGATTCTGCTGAACGAATTCGCTCAGTCGCGCGGCACCGGGCACGAGACGAAAAACGACAAGAGAAGGAGACAGAAGCACCCGTGCGGACGGTCCCTTCCGTAGCCCTCCGCACGGGCGAAGGTAGGAGTCCCGCGGAATAGGTCGGCAACCTCGCGGAATAGAAGGGTAAATATGGAGAACCTACCTTACAAACCTTCGTAACAGGAAATGCAGCCAGTTGCAACATCCCCTGTGGAGAAGGCACTCGGTACACCGGGTACAGCCTTTGGATTAGTAAGGCCCATATATATTGTGGCAGGGAAAGGGCCCACCAGAATGTACCCTTCAGGACTAGGTATGGGAAGCCCTAAAGGATTGCTAGTAGCACATGGCTTTAGAAAATTAGATTATTATCATTATTATTATTATTACATTGTTATTGACCCGCTATTTCTGAAATTTAGACAATAGCGATCTAAGATGATTTACTCGGCTTACAGCTGGAACTACAATGTTGTGCTCAGGTGGCAAGAGATGAAGGACGAAAAGAGAAGTAACCTTCTTAGCAGGAACTGCAGCCAGATGCTACATCCCCTGCGGAGAAGGCACTCGGGACCCTTGGGTGCGTGATGCCCGAACATATTGTGGCAGGGAAAGGTCAGAAAATTAGATAGAGGAAGGACGCACGCTATGGAGAAATAAGTAGTGAGGCAAACAACACCGACGGTCACATAAAACAAATTTCGCAAACTTGTAGGTTTACCCTGAAAATAAATGACCCTCATATATTTTCTTTTACCCAATGTCAGGAACTTGCCAGTACTTCTCCTCAAGTGACACTGAACTCTCTCAAGAGGAAGTTCCTTATCATTTGAAGGCGGTTTAATTTCCAGGCGTCACTTGACTGCAGTTCCGCCAGCAGCTGAATATCAGTGATTAGTACAGAAATTATGCAGTCATAGATCGCACGATACTTGACTGCCCCGCGAAATTTGCAAATGAAGCTGATGGCAAATAGATTAACCCTTTCGGTCCCAAAAACTCAGCTCTTGCTATGAGGTTCCAGAAGAAGATCATAATAGACACTCTCATTGTTGTCACTTGAGCTCCACCTCCCGATTTATTAAATCGTAAATAAAATACATGCACTGACTTCAGACGGGTTGTAAGATATATTGTCCAAATTTACAGAGCGAGAAACAGCGCGCCGGTTTCAATAAAGAAAACTTTTATGCGGGAACTGGAGTTTACGTCGGGAAAGAAAGGGTTAAACGTCGATAAAATCTTTTCCAGTCAACAGAGCGACCTCAAACAAAAGGTAAGCGATTCTCGGCGATGCAAGAAATGTGTTTATCAGCAAGAAACACAAATTCACAGTTAGAAATCAGCTGTGGGCGACGGCAATTGGAGCTTGGGACACAAAAATGACAAAAATTGGCTAAAATAAATATTGCACGTACCGTTGGTCAATGCTCATGTACGCGCGCTTCTTTCCTTGCGTCTCTTAGAACGGTTTATTTTTGTTTCAAGTCGCTATATTGACTAGAAAAAATACTATCGAAGTTTCATCAAGTGGCCACTAGCCTCACTTGCAAGGAGTGGACAGTGAACTATAGCGCGGTTCAAGACTTGTGATAATCAGCGTAGGAACGCGCTATATTTCTCTATGATGTAGCGCACCCAACACCACGTAACTGCTGGCATTCGCCCCACTGGAATGTAACCTTTCCATCTCTTTCCGTGGCTAGTTTCAACTTCTCAATTGGAATATATTCAATCTGTCGCATCCCGAAAGCCTGCATAAGAAACGCTTTGGAGGGAATTTCGCAAGGAGGGAAATAAAAATTTTACATCTTCACCGACAGGTGGTGCGCCTCTTGCACCCGAGTTGATAAAAGAAAAGGAGAGTCGCGTGAGTAGTGTATAGCGCAGCGATATGGCTCTTTTTGAGAGTAGGTTCCGGCTCCACCTACTTCCGGTTTCCCAGGCCCCGCCCACTTCCGGTTTGCGCCCCCCCCCCAGAAGCCCGCTACGCCGGTAGTGCATTGGCCGTTAGAAACCGGAAGCTCACGCGCGAGGGGAGTCGCGAGGGTATGTTACCTTCACAAAGTGCTATCTCGCTACACTATACACTACTACTCGCGTGAGTAAAAATGTTAGGATTTCTCTGGCAGTCACCAAGTCAATACAGATAGCGTATAGCAAGTATATATTAACTTTGCAGTCAGATAACAATATACTCGTACATATGAGTTACAGCTCCACTAGTCACAACTAAGTTATTCCAAGGGAAAAAATGAAAGGGCAAACAGCACGTCAGTGGAAAACAGAGGAGTCCACCAGCCTCGGACAACAACGCATAGAAAGACTGGGTCACGGAAGAAGATAATCGAAATCCAGGAGGAGAATTTAAGACCTGCAGTGTGAGTGGCACGGGGCCTGTTCAAGAGACGGCTACACTGCGCTCTTCAAACCAAAGGTTCTTGGGGGTTCTGTTTAGGTAAGACACGTCACTGACATCCATTCACAACATCATTGTACGCATTCTTAAAGTTGGAACCAATGGATGCTGTAAACTAAAGCCTGGCCCTTCCACATCCACATTGTAAAAACTACTCAATAAAGAATATTCAAGAGTTCTAAATCTATACCGGACTTCTAAGAGTCTAGGCTAGTTCCAAAATATACAATGCAAAGAACAGCGTAGCAATACAGTCCCGAGATTAGCGTAGTAAAGCAGCAGCAGCTACCATTTTAATCTTACCTGTCGGTCAACATGGCACAAGTAACAAATATTTACTACGTACAATAAATTAAGCAATAGTTACTCATTACTCTAGACCGTTGTTCAGAAAGTAAAAGTACTGCGCAGCAATGCTGCCACTCTTTGGATTTTTCCCAGGACCGCAGGTGTCTTTCTCACAATAGGATATATGAAGCTTTCGGAAGTCACAGTGGATATAGAGCATTTTTGGAAGGCGGCCTTCAGTTGGGTTCATACATTTGAGAGGTCAAAATTTGTCTACGGTAGTAAGTTTTGGTATGGCTTGGTATTTGGAGCGATCATAGCTGAGTGTCACCGAATGGGAAAATTATGGTGTCTTACTGCGCAGTACTGTTGCGTCACATAGAACAATCTACATTCAATAGCCGCCATCAGGATAGGTAAAAACTATAGAGCACACCATACTTGTCGGTTCACTCTCCTAAACGAGTCGCACAGCTGATTCATGTGAACTCTATTAAAATATTTTCGAATGACGGTAGAAACCTCAAAAACCAAAATCTTCCCAGAAGTTTAAAGCGTGGATTAGTTAACAAGAGAGACATATTCGTTATAATAAGTGATCGGTGAAGAGCACCATTAATTACGGTATGCTCATTCGCAAGCCACTTTGGTATCTCAAGAAATTATTATTGTCGTCCACCAACTACCTACATTGCGTTTGTAATGCAAAGAAATACATTCCTTACATAGGCAGCTATGAAGATTTCGAACGTTGAGGTATCTAGCTATGTCAATAGAATAAATTTACCAGCTTCATCAGCGAACGTAAGGACTTCGAAGAATCAGACAAGCATAGGGCTGCAGTCTATGGCAGAAGTTATCATTCCAGTTTAATAACTCAACACAATGAGACCAAAGAAAATACGAATAGCGTCAATAAACGGAATTAAAAATAACTACGATACCACACTACTGAGATATACAGTTCGAGATTCATAAATATGTTTTCATTATTAAACAGGAAAATTATCAAGAATCTAAACTACCATCGTCTTTGATATCAAGTTCTTCCTTAACCCGCATGACGGACAGACTGGAAATACTGAGATGATGTAATGGCGACTGGTGAATACTGTGCATGGACTCTTCCAGGTCATCAGAAATATCCTGACCATCCATGTCATCCTTAATACTAGACGAGGGAAGAGATAAGGCGGCAGGGAAGGACGAAGGAGGCTGTGTAAGGAGTTTATAAGGCGGGGGAGAAGGGCTACTTGAGGGTGATGGGTCGTGTAGATTGTGATGCGTTAGAGTGTCACCGACACCTATTTCTAGTATACCGTCACCATCTTCACCCGAGGCGTCACCAGCTATGACTATTACACCTTCAGAAGCGTCGTCCTCTAATGAGGGGGCTGCTGAAAGGCCGTCGGCTGCGTTTTCGACATCACATTCAGAGAGCGACAGAGACGGGCAGGATAGAGGAGTAGGCGAAGATTGGAGTTCAGTTGTCACTCGACACCCGTCGAGTTCGGACGGGACGGTGTGCGTCTCCAGTCGACAACTCTGAGGTTCACTGGACATGAGGGGGGAGTGCAACACCGTGGTGTGGTGCGCCGGTCTAACGGATGCTAGCTCTGATTTATTGTTGGCAGGGGCGCAGGCCAAAGAGGAAGGAACAAGGCTAGAGTTAAGAGAGGCGGGCTGCTGTACAACAGAGGTGGCTAGAGCGGAGTGGTGGAGAGAGCTGCCAGATAGAGTGAGAGGTTCAGTAGTGACTGTGATGGGTGTGATATTGATGCTCTGTGGGCCGCCGTCCCGACGTCCGCTCATCAGTATACCATTGCTGTTCTTCTCTCCCTGCATAACATAATAGGTAGGCTTAGTAGCCGGGGCAAGTGCATCCGTTCATCTGACTTAATTATTAGATAGAAATTAATTCTTCACCCTGGGGTTGATTGTGAAAATTAAAGTACTGTCGCCCGGTTTCCATGTGAAATGAAGTCTTTTCATCTATTTCATTGTAAAAATGAAGTCCCGTCATCTGGCCTGGAGATGATAATGAATTCTTTCATTTGATTTCATTGGCAAAAACGTAGTGTCTATTTCCTTAGTTTAATTGCCAACAATGGGAAGTTTCAGTTGCTTTTAAGGACGTTTCAGTTGCTTTTAGGACGTTTCAGCTGGTTTTGGGGAAGCTTCAAGTAGTTTTATTGGTGAATATGGTTTCCTCATATTGGGTGTGATACATGCAAAATATTTTTACTTGTTTTGATAGTAAGAAGAAAGTCAGTTCATATAGCCGCATTAATAAAAAAAAAATATTCAATTAAAAATGAGCTGTCATTTCTGTAAATGATAAATTCATATTTTCAACTGTGCTTTTGGTTACCAGTTTCGTCTTTACAATTAGAACGTAGAACAATGAGTTACTAGCGCTTATTTTCAACTACAAAACTCAGAATTTGTCCAGCACCTCCAAACTATTTGGTAGCACCATACAGACAAATCATCACATCATACGTGAACCAATATCCTGATACTAGTTTTACGAATGATTACTACCACTTGCACAACTAAAAGTGTGAAGTGGTAATTCTAATGTTAGCAATAGTAGATATATATGTGGAATGTGAACAAATGGTAGCCAGAAGGCAACGGGAATGACTTAATAATTACAATAAGAATGTACATTTAGCTGGTAAAATAGAAATTAGCATTAAAAAATCAGTGATAAACATTACCCAGGGTGCATAAATTAGGCATGGCGCATCGAATGCGTGACCGCCCATAATATAAAAATCAAGACTGATATCACAGCCAATAGCGTTTGGCGATTTGGTTAAATATGAAGCACACGTAACTGCGACGTCACACTTTACTTGGTTGATTTCCGAGATTGTCACGAAACCGGCACACAATACCAACCAGTACACTAAGGAATTACCATACTACAGACTAGCTACACATTGTTAGTAGAAAATTTCAAAAGTGGCAGAGCAAATATGAACAGTTAACTCCCAGTAAAGTAAAACAGGTTTCTACAAATGTAGAAAAATCCTATTGCTTTCATGAAAAAAAAAAATCACCGTGATTCTATGGAGGTATTGTCGCCCGGGCTACACTGCTAAGGCAAATTTATGTATGGAAAATTGAAAAACAAGAAAAAAAATTGCTCGATGCTCTAACGCTGCCAGTGTGTTGAACACACAACTCGGTAGTTGCCAAGAAAAAATCCAAACACTACAATTGTCAACAACTTCAAACACTACAGTAATCAACAGAACCGAACACTACATAAGAGTTGTACTTCAGATAAAGAGGTAATGCAACCAAGAGAGAAACAGCCAACACGAAATCTTACCACAGCTGCGGACAAAATTCCCTCCTCAGCCAGCACGATTTCGTGAGACTCCGGCAAAGTGTCGAGGCTGCCGGACGAGGGGTGCAGAATGCGTAACTCGCACTGGTTTTCACCCATCACCTGCAATTCATACACAGTACCACATCAAACGCCTGAATAATGAATGAATGAATGAATCGACTACGGCAAATACAAGATGATGATAGGCAATGTTAGTGGCGTGTAGCGAAAGGTCGACGAGCCAGCGGTCTGGGCATCCCTATGGAGGAAGAAGTATCACTTCAGGACAGCGTAACGGTAAAGTAACCTTGACAGCAACCCTTTTTGGGAAACTCATACGCACAGGTTTGTGATACGGATATGAGCCAACCGGCCTCAGACTCAGGGAAATTTTGATGCACTTAGATGCAACAAAATTACATGCATTTTTGTCCCAAAACCGAAACACGCAAGTGCATCATTAAAATAAAGTGCATCATGATGATGCATATAGGATCTAATGATGCACTTGGCACGAATTGATGTACTTATTTGTTTCGGTTTTGTGACAAAGCTGATGATGCACAAGATGCATCAAAACAGGTAAAATTGATGCACCTGAAGTGACGAAACTTTGAAAAACAATAGCACTCTGCGTGTCAGTATGTAACGGCGTCTCGCTTCACACGAGTAACAAAACTAAAAAGCCTTTGTTCACTTTGTTTATGAAGAAATATGTTTTTCTGTCGGCTGCATGACACACCAAACTACGCCATGAAACACCTACGTGCATCAAAATTTTTCTCCGTGCAGAAGAGGATACAGCGGCAGTCGACCACACCTGGTCAAGAACTATGGCAGCATCGACGTAACGTTCTCATGCAATGACACCCACTCCATTTCTGGGGAATGTAAATGCCCCCACGGCAGCTGTGCATACCTATCAACAGCTGACTCAGCAATTGCCTGGTTTAATACTCGAACTCGCAACATCTAGTGTCACTAGTTTTGCACGTTAGGCTGCTGCTGCTGCCGTGAGTATAAAAGAACGAATTTATTTTCCATTTGAGTGAGAGGTTTGCTTTCTCTCATTAGTGTGTACATATACAAAAGAACTTCCTGGACTAGCAGACTATAAATAATGTCCTGTTACAAGACAGGGGTCTATGTTCAACACATCATACTGTTGTCGTCATATTTAAAAACAGAGTTAATAAAATATTTTAGTGGATAACCTGTCGGAGTCCACCTCCATCATCAGTACATCAACTTTGCAATATACAGAAATGAAATTAAAAATTCCTATTTTGATCACACTTGCTAAACACACTTGAACACATTATAGTAAAGTGAAAAAGTAATTGACTGTTCATCTATTTCTAAGCAGTGGAAAGGAACTGATAGCATTGTTACGAAGAGGGCAAACTTTACGGATATACAAAGGTTCCAGAACTTTCAAAATTAAGTTCTTCTGCACTCCCTGGAAGAGCCAAGCTATCTTCTAACCCTCTAACACCACACAGCTCTCGTGGAGTATGACAGACAGCTGACAACTCCCTAGGTAGGGCTAACGCTCAGGGATTTCAGGTAGTAAACAAGTTCTGTGACGTCTTTCCGATGTACGACGATGCGCATAACTAAATATATACCCCAGAGACTATGGCAAAAGCTGAAGATAGCTGTTTTCATCATAAAAAGAACCTATTTTGAAATTATAGAGACAGGGTATGAATAAACAGAAAGGTATTAGGTATTATAAGAAGATTTAAGCCTCCCTAAATAAGTACTAAGCTCTTCTAAGAGAGGAAAAGGAAGGGGCATATAGTATGTCGACAGAAAAACGGGGAACCCATGCACGAAGGTGTTCCCACACAGGATCAACGAGCATGGGAACAGCAAGTCGGGAAAGAAGAGGAAGAAAATAAACAGAAAATAACCAAGCGAGTTCACAGAACAGTTTTCAGAGAGCGGATAGAAATAAGCTACGACGCAGTGTAGACCGATACGCTGTTTACGGTCACTGGAAATATTAGAAGCAGCAATGTCATTTTTACCAAAGGGCTTGATAAATTCGGCATTAATCAAACCTAGAGGAAATTTATTATTATTATTATTATTATTATTATTATTATTATTATAATCAAATTTACCAAGAGGAAATACATCGCAAAGGAAAAATGAAGTAAAAGATCTTTAATTCCTAACAGCGCTGAAGCGATCACAGAGCATAATAACACACAGTAACTTTTATGCTACCAGATCATCCACTTATAATGGGATTTTTTACCATATTGCACTAAAACTTTGATGCAATTTAAATACGTGTGTTTCATAGAAACTGATTAGGTAGTTGCATTCCAGGACCCGGATGTTCAAACGCCAAGTAAAGTTACAAGCATCGTAACTTACTGGATCTTACTGGACGCGGTTCGGGCCCTCTTCAGTAACTGTACAGTTGCAGGTAGTTTTACATTTTTACTCTTCGATTCAACGACTGTGTCTCAGTTTATTATACAAGTACATATACATTACTTGGAAGCTTAAACAACTTTGATCGTAACTTCGTGAAGATCAGTATAAGCGGCTGAAAAAATCACAGCGGTGATATCGGTGCTTCTTCAAGGAACTGTACAGTTTACGTCGCTGTAACTTTACAAGACGTTTGTACATCCAGCCCCAGGAACGTAGAACTGGACGTGTAAAGAATGTAGGCTGTGCACCGCATCACATTTAGAGATCCCTAAATAGTCAGCACGTCACATTTTGATAGCATAGCTACTACAGCTATTGGGTGAAATGGCGTAATAGTGAATATAAACCACCAATAGGCGTTGGAAGCAATCCATTGACATACGGTACACTGATGCTATACGGAACACCGTTATTAATATATAGTTATGAAGAGGGGCTTATATCTCTAGCACAAGTTATAAAAATTATAAAGCAACTAACTATCGGAAAAGTCCGGAGTGAATCACAAGAGAGTACGTAAAATGAAATTATGCTAATACATCAATTTAAGCTACAGCCAAAATACATCAATGGCACTCTTTAGTAACTATATTACTACTTGAGTACTAAATTTTTTCTATTATTTCTTCAAGTAACAGGAAAGATAATATTTTTGACTGAAAATAATAAGAATACAAGAAAAGCCCACTTCATGGAATACATAAAGATCAATATAAGTACGCAATTATAGCAGAGAAGAGCAGGAGTATTTATATTCACAACAGTGGCAGTTGAGAGAATCACATAACAGCAATACTACGTTAATATAAGACGCACATGCATCATGCATGCAGCAGAAAGTAAAAATTCAAAGCAGCCATACCTTGACGCAGCTCATATCCAAGCTGGATGACTGCAGAGGCCCAAAGTCGAAATCTATGCTGTCCGACAGCGACGGATCTTTGGTACGGACGGGGGCATGGCACACCTGGAAAAATTATTTCATGATGACGTTACAGGCGTGCGGGATACCTAATAAAGCTCTGCCTGTCTATCCGTCTGTCGCACCTTTAATCAGAAACATGGACCACATGATACCTGTCCATCTACTCCTCTCAAGGGGACCTGACTGCAGAATAATAAAACTTCGATAAATAATTATTACATATATTCAAAAGTATAAGCCTCCGTTTCCACAACAAAGACGATAGCACAGCAGAAGAAGAAAGAAAGGACATATAATACGTCGATAGACATGTAGAATCCATACACGAGGGTGTTCCCACACAGGATAAACGCACATGGGAGCAGCAATACTGGACAGAAGAGGAAGAACAAATGAAAGGAAGATTAGTAGGAGTATGATTCGGAAGGAAGCAAAGTGGGCACGAAAGACAGTTGTCCCCAACGCCTAGGTAATGGCTTAGGTGAAACTTCGATAAAATCTTTTCCACTCAACATAGCACGTGAAACAAAAACTGCTCTTGCAGTCACAAGGCACGCATCTATTGGAGAGAAGCTCGCATACATGAGCACTGGGCGATGGTACATTACCAAATTCGCTTTAGCCAATTTTAGGGTCATTTTGGTGTGCAATGATGCAATGATCGTCGCTGTCGACGCAGACTTACCGTATGAATTTGTCTTGCTTGCTGATGAACACATTTTTGGCATCGCCAAGAACAATTTATTTTCTATTTGCAGTCACTATGTTGGCTACAGTCTGGAAAGAATTAAGTGACGTTTTACCGTGATCTTGAGTAGACATCAAGTATCGTGCGGTCTGTGTCAGAAACAATACAGGTGTATGCATAAAACTAGGCCAGGTGCCAAATAGCTAGCTACAACGCAATAGGATGGTGCTTCGGGGACATCGAACTGTTTTTCAAAGTTTCAAGATTTAATTATATTACAATATTCCAACAATGGAATCTTTCTTTTGACATAATCATGGCTAGAATGATCTAGTATGCTCGATTAATATATTTAATGTAAGCTCAAAACATGCAGTGTTTTATTAATTCTGAGAGAAGTCACTAGCGAGTAACTACAGTTTTTGGATTAATTATTGTAGAAATAACTAATTTTTTTCAACTCAAAATAATTTGGGTTCAGTTATTTGACTTCAATACCTAGGTACTCGTCTTCTGTCTGTAATATGAAGGAACTTCAAGTGGAAGAAAAAACTCTGCTTTGGCTCTCACAATCGAAAGCTTTGAATAAGGCCTCCGTCACACCCGTGCAGCAAGCGACGTATGAAGCAAGAAATTTGTAACACGGAAAAACGTTACGTCGGGTACGGCGATTCACTGTCCCCACCGACGCAACCCGGATCACGCGGCACACGGTGCATTGCTGTCGGTCACAGGCAACCTGTCACCGGTAAAAATTGCATCGCATTGCTTGTTGCGCTGGTGTAGCTACGGCCTTATGGTGCCACGCAGAATGGTGGCAAGATCTCAGAGCGTGAAGCAGATATAATTTGGCAGCATTAGGTTGGCCACGTAGACAGCAAACACACGGAGGGGTGTTCAGGTCTCTCAGTTCTTAGGAATAAACACCTCCAGACAGTTTAGGAGCCAATTGATGGGAGCAGTTGACCCGAGATACGCTAATCTCATTAATTTTTCCTCGTCCGAAACAGCAGTAATGAGTGCTGCTCTTGCGACTTTGGATTAAGTTTGAAGCATTAATCACAAACCAGTCACCTTTGAGACCGCCAGGAACCCAGAGGTAATTGGCTCGAGATGAAAGTCTGGGACTCGGGAGAAAGAAAAGAAACCAACCATCAAGACCAGGGCTGCGGTCGGAGATTTGTGGCCAGGAGTTGGACTCACAAATTGCCTGGGGCAAGGAGTCGGAATTGCAGTTGGTGAAAATAGACATACCGTATTTTGTCAAGAAACAGAGGCAGTTATTATTACGATGCAAGGAGTTGAAGTTGGTGACTGGTTGGACGCAGAGTTGGATTTAGCCATCCAACCCCACAATCCTGCTCATGACTGAAGTTCTGAGCACAAAGGAAAACTCATGCGAGCAGCTGGTTTTGATGGCTCCGTCTTAATCGATGACACCTTTAGCGTGTAATTAAGTTATCTTATCACTTCAGTGCAGTCTCACAAAAAGTTATTATTAATATTATATTGTGGGTTTTCCCACCATATTAGATACTAAGACTATATAACAGCGATTCAATTTTGTATGATATAGTTTAGAAAGTTTAGTCGAACTCAAATGAGTTCTATTAGAACAATCTTGGCCAGGTGCACCATGTCTGGCAGGAAATAAGGCGCAAGCATCTCCAACTCCACACGGCTAGGTCGAACGAAATTGCTCACCCGTGCGGCGCAGAGAAGGAGACGAAAAACAACGAAAAGAGGAGAAGACAGAAGAAAGCGAACACTCGTGCGGGGGGTACCTTCCGAGGCCCCCCACACAGGAGCAGATAGGAGTCCTATGGATGGGACGCTTACCACCATTCGGCGGCCCACCTCGCGGAACAGATGGGGAAATAAAGAGAACCTGCCTAACTCTACAAAACTAACCTTTTCAGCAGGAACTGCGGCCAGATGCTACATCCCCTGCGGAGAAGGTACTCGGGACCCTTGGGTGCGTGATGCCCAAACATATTGTGGCAGGGAAAGGGCCCGCTACAATATGCCGCTGAGGGCCTCACAAAAAGTACATTCATGCTCTCATATATTGCACTTACGCTCATACATTTGTCCGCTATGTAATTTCACAGGCAGATACATTTGTTCTAGAAATTCTATACCTAGATGTCATGCATAACCATCTGTGTGCCACGTCGTAAAGCTAATAAGAGTTATGTCGCACACTGCCGGTTGACCGCTAGGCGAATCTGGCGGCAGGGCGGGAGGAGCTAAAGCAAATGTGAACTAAAGGCTTGAATCATGACGACCGATAGTCTGAACCGCTGGTGTTCACGATACTGTCAGTCAGTGGAGTGCATTAAGCACATATAACATGCATAAAACTCGAATATTGGCTTATACTACAGTAAATTATCTCGTACAGTGCAGCGCGACACAGTACAAGCCTACAGTAGTGCTACGAGCATCGGCTGGGTAGCTCAGCTCTGCTGCTCGTTACTTTTGCGTCGAGTGCAATCCATAGGCCTCCAAAATTAGGACTTAGAAGCTTGTCTCGTCTCCAACTTCAGACGGGAGCGTTGGTTTTGCCACTTTAAATCACGTGGCTAGTACCTACTCCAATTACGCTGAGTCAGCTAAAAACATTTTATCAAGTAAGATTCAGCTATTGGAACTTTGGAAGTCCCAAGGGTAACCAATTAGTGGTTAATGCCTGAAATTCGAGTCAAGGGGTCGAAGCCAGCGCACCTGTATGAAGTTCCAGACAAATCAAGCCTCTAAGTCTCAATTTTACACGCCAATCGAACACGCCACTGCTGTGCAATGTAATTTCAGGCTTAGATAAAAAAACTGCACCAAAATCATTCACCGATAAACAAATTGGCTACTTCCATACCGCAAGGAGGTTCAGAAATATGTAGAACACACTCCACCTGGCAATTGAGGTGAGTAACAAGAAAGCACTGCAACTAAAAAAACTCTAACCTGACATGAGAACCTGAAATAAATAATACATACCTTAATAACTTTATTGGCAGTGTGGGACACGACAGATAAATTTTTCAGTTTCCGTTTCCATGCTGACCGACACTTGGAGTCCATGTTTTGGCAAATACGGTTCCATTCTTTAGTGCTGATATTGAATTTGTACTGTAAGTGGCACCGGATACCGTACACCATCATTGGGTCAAGCTGTTTCTTGTTATTCCGACCTGAAATGAAAGAAAATCATGCACCTTTTTCTGAGAACGACCCAAGCCGAAAATAAACCGCTCCACCAGACAACTATTTTATAAAGTAATCTTTGCTCACAAAGTAGAGAGTGACGTAACTTCAAGCGAGAGTTGGGAAACCAAGAGATCGAAGAAAGTTGCTGCTTACATCCTAGTCAGGGCTAAGAAGTTCTAAGAGAATAAAGGATAGATACTATGAGGAGAGGACCAGGGAATCCAGCCTGTTTCCGCACTGGGCCAACGCGCAGGGAAACAGCAGGCCCGACAGAAAGGGAAAAAAAGAACAAAGGTCGCCAGGTCAAGTACAAAACGGAATGTGAGCATGAAAAAGAATGTCTTACAAGTAACTTAGGGGTCCTTCTGGGACGCAGCTCCTCATAACATACGATAAGTGAACGAGTGAACCTAACAGTACCTAGAAGATAATTTAAGCCTCCCTAAATAAGTAGTAAGCTTTTCTAAGAGAGGAAAAAGAAGGGGCGTCTAGTAGTCTATGTCGATAGTCACGGGGAACCCCTGCACGGAGATGTTACCCCACAGGAACAGCATGGGAACAGCAGGTCGGGAAAGAAGAGGAACAACAGACGATAGTAATACCAGAAACAGCATATAATCGGAAGGAAGCAACGCGGGCAGAAAAAACGGACGTCCCGAAGACCCTGCTAAAGGCTAAGGTAACGTACAGGGTCCCCCTGGGGGCGCTGCTCCCCATAACATAGGATGGGCGAACCTTAACTAACGTAAACCCTATGGCCCATCTTATGCCCCCCCTATGAGGAGTGAACCTAATTGACCTAACTCTATACTCCAACCATGAACTGAATCACATGGCATGGTGTAGTCCATATCCCATGCTGTGGTTCCAGTGAACGGTAGAAGCTAGAAGCGTCTGCGGTTATGGTACTTTAGGTAATTCATCAGGCAGATCAAGTGCTACTGATAAGTAGCCTAATAGAAGTAGAAAACAAACAGGAGCCCAACTCACTGCGGCCAGATATGTTGGAAGAAGCGAGTTCATCCCGGCTGAAGAGATAGTCTAGTAAGGTGAGCGCCATCTTCTCAGGTGTCATGCACGTCGAGTTGATGTGCAGCAGGTTCCTGGAAGGGATACGACAGCGTAGGTGCGCCTTGCACGATCGAGCAGAAGAAAATGGGACTATTTAGAATAGCTTTTGAGTAACCCAACGAGTCATGAGCAGTCTAGTAGTAATATATAAATACAGCCAACCTCTGACAGCACAAACGTCACCAGCATAGCCCAAAAGATGCAATCGATTGCACAGCTGTAGCCTATGGAAAGCAAGTAATGTCATAGTTTGAACTCGTCCGCAGCCCCATTCCTACAAGTCTCGTTATCATTCTGTTCCAATGGATAAAGACCGAGTCTTAGGTCATCTCAAGAGTATAACTTTTGAAATGAACAATTTAAACTCGTTGCGCGTTAGCTCATGACAGAAATGTTGAACAAACTGAAGCTAACGAGATAAGCTTATTTCGATGGAAGTATCACAGTCATTTGACGTCTGACATTAGCCCAGCTCTGCATAGGCAGCTGTAAGGGCACAGTATCTAAGTTCTTCCCTAACTTACGTAGGCACACAACTACAATAGCGCACCGATGTACAAACCCCAGCAGCACACGTCATTAACACCAACAAGAATAGTTGTCTACGTACTACCTATATAAGCCTATGAAAGGAAAATGAAGTTTCCACACAAGAGCGCACTGCAATTCACAAAAAACGACACTTCTCAGCTACGGTAGTTCAGTGCTAGTGACGGGCGCCATCACTAAAAGATGACAGGAAATAATTACGTCGACGGAACTCCTCTTTTTTCCACTCTTTTCTGTGGTTCCAGTCACAGGAATATCTTTACATATTTCTTCCGTAGATCTTTTTATCAATTAGCTCACTATAAGCTAAAAAAATTCACGGTAGAAAGGAAATACATTGCGTATTGATGCTACTACTTATAGGTACGAGAATTTGTTAGAAGAGGACCATTATCTACCTAGCTATAAGTAGTCTATGCAAGACTGTGTTGACACAACTACCTACTCACTGGGGTGTAATAGGACTTCGAACTCTTTTGCTCGGAATGTCAGGGTCACCGAGCCACGTGCCATCGGGGTAGTCATCAACACCCGTTAGCCGCATCACGCCTGAGGACGTCGCCAGGACGCCACTGCCTGCGTCTTTGGAGTCTGTGGACGCTTCGCTGCAGCCATTGGTGGCCACCTTCTCAGAGCTGAGAGCATGGGCACAAAAATGCCATGTAATTAGATAGTTGAAAATTATTATATCCAGAAGTTTAAGTCTCCATTTCCTCAACAAAGGAGATATCACAGAGGAAGAGAGAAGACACAATAGACAGTGGACCCCATTGACGTGGGTGTTCCAACACAGGATCAACATGTATGGGAACAGCAAGTCTGGAAAGAAGAAGAAGAAGAACAGCTGAAAGAAATATCACTAGGAGTCCGAAATTAAGAAGTAGCAAAGTGGGCACGAATGACAGACGTCCCGATACCCAAGGGCCTAGCTAATGGCTAAGATAACCTACAGCATAGACCGCAACAGTACTTGACTCTTAGGTCTGACGCTGGCGGCCAAAAGTCGGCAATGGAAAAATGGAATTTTCTCAAGGGCTATTCTTTCACTCTATCTAATACTGAAGAAAAAAATTCTAAGGTACCCAACATTTTTTTTTGCAGAGAAGGTATCTTGGATACGGCGGGGACGCACTTGGGCGCTTGCCTGCATGACCGTGTCTGGACATGTTCATAATAGCTCTTGAGAAAATCCTATTTTTCCCATTTTGGCCGCCAGCGTCAGAGGCCACTTGGACCTGAGAGTAAAGTACTATTGCGGTCTATGCCTACGGGATACCTCTAGGGGCCCTTCTCCCCAGCCGTAACTTAGGATGGGTGAACCTAACCTATCCCTATCGCCCTTCCTATATCCTTGAAGGGATCTATAAACTGAAATTCAAAAAGTAACAACAATAATACATTTTGCCAATGACGATTCTTTGGTGAAATTGACATATCGCACCGATGAACAATCAAAGCAATGTAAAATTTTTTCAACTGCACTAAAAACGAAAATGACATAAGTTTCTCTGTTTTAAGTCAGGTTTTTGTGCAACACCAATTATGCAAAATGAAAACGATCTGACAAAATTGCTAATTCACCGGTCAAGAACAAAAATAAGGTTCAAGTATTTTCAACTGATTTTCAGTTATCTCGATGCACTGATTCCTATTTTCACATTGGTTTCCCTCAAGCAGGCTTAATTGTCGGCTAGCGCTACATGTTTTTACGTTTTCGTGTACTCACTTGCATAAGTATTTTCGATATATGTGGAATAAGTATTTTCGATATATGTGGCAAAAGCTACCGTTGCGCACGTGATGCTGAAGTCATGGATACCCCACTTCATGACTGACAGGTCAATGGTTCTTTTCAACTGAATGATATGACTTCGGAGAGACCATCTTCAACGATTACGCTCATTGTACTTTCATTACATCTGCAGTGAATGTAATGTCCATAACAGGAATCCAATTACAAGTTTCATATACAGTGCTTACCACAACCGAAAATATCTACAAGAACTTTCGTTTTCAGTCTCACGTTTTTCAACAGATTAAGAGTAAACTTCGATGGGTTGAATCCGAAAATAACATAACTTTCACGCTACCAGAGGTCAATCTTACGTACCTACGGTACTACGCCAATTATAAAAATGACGATTTTACGAAACTTATGACATTTCTGCACATTAGCGGTTGATGGATACACAGCAAGCACCACGCTTTATGAAGTTTATGAGTAGTTTCCCTCATGGACAAGTCAGAACAACATTATATTCGCCGCAGATGTAACAAAGTATCATACAGCAGGCGCATTCTTGAAAGATCTCACTGACGCCACAGCATTCAGCTGAAAAGAAATATGACCTGTTGTGAGTCATAAAATGGCGTATATGACCTCAACATCACGTGCACTATGATAGCTACTGCCAAACTTACATAAATGTCTTCTTCTCTTTTCGTTTGTTTCCCTAAGCAGCATGGAGGAGCGATTCCGTTGGGCCGAAGCTCGCGCCTTATTTCCTGCCAGACATGGTGCACCTAGCCATGATTATTCTAACAGAACTCATCTGAGTTCGACTAGACTTCTAAACTATGGCTACTATGCAAAAGTGGAGGATCGCTGTTATATATGTTATCTGCGTACCTAATAAGGCGGGAAAACCCTCCATATAATAATTACATAAAGAAAATATACTCATTCAACTACCTACACGAAAACGTAAAAACATATGGTCATAGCTGAGAAACTTGACCTGAATGAGGGAAACCAATGTGATTTTTGGAATCAGCGCTTTGATAAAACTCTAATTGATTTGAAAATGCTTAGATGTTATTTTCGGTCTTGACCAGTGAATTCTCCAATTTGCCAGAAGATCAATTTTTTTTTAGAATCAGCTCAGCACTAAAACCTGACCTGATACAGAACAATGAGTGTCACTTTCGTATGCAGCACATCGAAGTAGTACCTAGTAGTAGTAGTACTCTCCTAGTTTAAGTCTCCCTACCCACAGAGTGTACTGTGATTCAATGAGAGAAAGAAAGAAGGGACATAAAAGATGTCAAGAGAAACGTGGAACCAATGCGCGAGTCGATGCGCATGGGAACAGCAAATTGGGAAGAAGAGGAAGACGAGAACAAAGCATCATCAGCAGGAGTATGAAGATGAAAGGAAGCTAAGTGGGCACGAAAAACACACGTCCCGAAGGCCTAGCTAATGGCTAAGGTAACATATACAGTCCTCCTAGGCGCGTTGTTCCCCATAACATAGGATGGGCGAACCTAACTAACCTAACCCTATGGCCCATCCTATGCCTCCTGAGGGCAATAGCACATCGAAGTTAGGTATACAACCAATACGGTATATCACTTGAAAAACCTGAAAATGAGAACAAAAAGTTTTCCACCGATCAGGGTTATTGTTCTACACTAGGTAGTGGTTCTTGCAGCACATGACGCGCTGCATGCAATACCATTGTCAACTAGAGAGCACTCTGATAGCGCATACCTATATATATATATATATATATATATATACCTCCGCCAAGCGAAGTAACGAACACGAAAAAATCAAATTGGTTCTGAAACCATCGTTTTCTTTGTTTCAACACCAAAATCTAATCATTCGTGCCCTTTGACAGCATTAATGATTGCTGTAATTTTCTTGGTGACCCATTCATAACTCTGAGTTACACTGCAAACGAACACAAGTCAAACACAAAAACGGACCAGCCAATCACCAAAATTTGATCATTTATGTCCCTTAACATTACTAACAATTCCTGCAAGTTCCATAATGATCCATCCATAACTTCTTTGAGTTTTTGTGCTAAGTTGCATAAAATCAACCACAGGGACAAACAAACGAACAAACAAACTGATCATCAGAAAAATCTGGTCATTTGCTCTCCATTATATATATATATACCTAAGAGCTCATGTAAATTTTCTGAAAACCCGTCCATAACTCTTTGAGTCATGGTATTCAGAACAAATAGGCAGACAAACGGAGGGACGGATTTTCGACTAAAGTCATTCATCTGTTAACATGCCTAAAAATCCCTGTGAAATTCGTAGAGATCCCTTAATAACTTTTTGAGTAATCTTAGTTACAAACAAATAGACGGACAGACATGATAAAAACATAACCTCCTTAGCGTAGGCAATTAGTCAGCCCTTAGTAAAATTTAGTTTCACATCACATCACTACTGCATAGGCAACAAGGTCGCTAGGAGTATACTGAGGTGCAGGCAATGAAAATTCAAGTAGCTAAGTTTAAGCACAGCCAGCCGAAACACAAGTTTTGAACAACTCCAAAGAAAGCACAGAGTTTCAGTGGGCTTGCATTAATAAATTTTAGACAATTCCTTAAACGCAACAAAAAAGATAAAGTCCTATACAGTCTAAAAACTGTAAAAAAAGTAAAACTGTAAGGTTAAAGTTTACCACTGGTAACTATAATATATTAAATACTGGTGAAACGTGGAATCAGTATCGCCAACTAAGTGGGAAATGGTATCAGCAACTAAAAATAAATAGGCGCCTGCAGAGGCAAAAAAAAAATGGAAGAAGCAAACCACTATTAAATATGATGACATAGGTACCTATGTAGAGCACCATAAGGCACTATGTGTGGGTTATCAGGTCAGACTTTCATGCAATCCGGGATGACTCGCGACTAAATAAGAATGTCTTCTGAACATGACAACACTTTCTACATCAAGAAATAATGCCTAAGGCTAAATCTCAGATACAACAGAAGAGCAAAACAAATGCCTGCATCCCAGCACCAAACAAAGAACGGTATACATGGGCCTATAGAAAAAACTGAAGTTGACAAAATTAATAAATAAATGGCGCGTGTCTACAAATAGTTACTTCCACTGGGCGCATGTAGTAGGTAGGAACTATACAAGGATAGAAACATCCCAGGAGGCATTTCTCACAAAATGGCCCAGAAGCCACAGGTGAATACTTTTGATATTGTTTGAACTTTTAACGGTCAAGTGACTCAATAGTTATCATTTCAGTAAGTTTATGGAAGATAAAGAAAAATATCGAAATATGACCCACCAGTTATGAACTGAAACTCGTAGCTACAGTTGGGGCAAGTAACATGAAAACCCAATGCAACTGAAAGTGACTACCATTTTAATATTACACACATGAATAACATGGTTCACACGGGCACGAGAGGAATGTTCACATGTAGGTATACCAATGGAAAGAAAGTTACAGGTTTTGCATATAATAGCGCCAATTATAGCGGCTCCACAAGAGCACAACACTAGATAATGCGAGTTAATATAATTGCCTGGTGTTTAGTTAGATAATAGAATAAAGTGGCTGAGAGGCCAAGTTGAACGCAGCCTCCTTTACATCACAAGGTTTAACTTAAGTACAGTAAGGTCAAACTGTGCGCTGGCTCATAGTAAACACATGGCAATCAGAAAGCCACCAACACAGACACACTCACCTGGATGGTCTCTCCAAGTTCAAAGCATGGCAAGTAGACCAGCTCAGTCCAAATGAGGGCCCCCAGCCGCTGGTACACCAATTCACATGAAAATACCCCACTTGTTTACATTCTCGTTCACCAGAACCGTAACAACGTAGGTACCACCCGCAAACCAAAGGTCAAACACCAAGTGCATGCGTCACAGGGTAAACACCACCATTATTAGTACAGTAACTCCCCAACACAGAAGCACCAGCCCTACAGAACCCCCAAAGCACAAGCATGAAAAAAACTCTCCAGCACAGCGCCGCCCCCACCCCCTGCATCAACACAGAAATTCCTACAACAGCAACACCCACCAACCCCACCACAACAAAAAAAAAAGACTACTTAAACGGTTATACCTCAACAGCCCGTCACCCAACAAACCATGCATGGGCTGACTTGGAGACCACAACACTTCCTGTCACCACTTCACATCTCACAATGCATGGTAGGCAAATCTAAAGGTAAGCACATCCAACAAGCCAGGGAAAATCCGCAGCTGGCCAACAGGAAGGTTATAGGCATAAAGTTTAAGCCTACGTTTCTGAGTAGAACGATGTCACAGAGGAAAGAGTACGGGACATATAGTGTGTCAATAGAAACGGGGAACTTATGCACGAAGGAGTCCAACACAGGATCAATGTGCATGGGAACAGCAAGTCGGGAAAGAAGAGGAAGAACAGAGTAAACCATGAGCAAGTAGGAGTATCAAATCGAGAAAGAAGGAAAGTGGGCACGAAAGACATGCCGAAGGCCTAGCTAATGGCTGAGGGAAGCTACACGAGCCCTCTGAGGTTACCGGGCCCCAATCATAGGATGGGCGACTGGCCAACAGAAAGGCAACACATGGTACACAGAGACATACATAATCAAACAACGCCTCCCCTTCATTAAATAAATCCAAAGACTGATAGAACACAACCTACTTCAGTAGAGTTCCAAAGCATCACAAACCTAGCCAGAAAAGCCCCACTCCCTGCTTCAGTACCAAAGTGGGGACAACCAGCCTCAAGGGATGGCGCCAAGTTAAAGTATGGTAAGCCCGAGAAAACAAACTTAATATATAAATGCAACCCACCTGCCCCACAAGCATATTCCAGCACTTAATCAAATCTGCCTATACCAACATTCCCCTCACTAAGAAAAGGTTAAGCGTTTCAACCTCTCACCATACTTGAGTTCCTTAAGTCCCTCAACATGCCTCGTCCACATGACACATCAGAAAAAACAAGCATACAATAAAACACCAATAGACCTATTATACAGCTAACAACAGCAGTTGGGAAGTTGATAGGAGTAAAATGAAGATGCTCCATAGAAATGTAAAACTGAAACCCAATGAGAACACATAGACTAGCTACCTACTGAAAATATCCAAAAGGCTATGTAAAGGCTAAAGTCCTTTAAGTTCGCCTTGAGGAAATTAACTTCTCATACCTATCAGTGTACTAGGATGGGTGAATCTAACAAAAGTAACAAACCTAGTCCATTTCCCCATTTCCATTTGCCGCCACGGTAGCAGCATGCTTTTCTTTTCAGATCTAACACCTTGTATCGCTCGCCGGTTCAATGCAAAGCCAGGCAGTGCCATGCACGGCGCCGTAGCGGAACTGCCTTCCTCAGAGATGAGGGGGTGGGGGTCTCAGGTCATTTGTTCCTTCCGTTAAATTGGCGCCATAGTTCTTGGTGACCCGAGGCCGACTGCAACTAAACTTAGTCATCTGGGGCCAGTGGACCTATACCCACAGCACAAACAAGTGCATGTGGGTTTCCCAGGTGAGGGTGTGGTCAAAGTTGACTTTACCTTTACTGTAAGGCGTGTAGGTAGCAACTTTCATAGGTACCTTAACTACTGCACAGTACAAACAAAATAACTGTCCACGGAACTCACCATCCCGAAATGCTAAGCTCTTTGCCTTGCACAGCATCATGTGTTTGCTGAACAAGCCCCTCCACAGTCTCAAGTTTGGCAGCAATGCCATTGCAAGTGTTGCTCAAGAAATACACATTGTTCTCCAGAGTTCCCAGTCTGCCATTGAGGATCAGCCGCAATTGATGAACCTGGAAACCACGAGATCATTTGAGTAGCTATAAAATTTATTGATACCACAAGTGGGCCACAGTTATATATATATATGTAGCCTCAAAGTCTGAGTCAGCTGTTGAGAGTTTAGCACGAAGCAAGACTGAGTGAGAGACCTACGAGTTGTAGGAGCAGGAGTTAAAATTGGAATAAGAATAACGGTGTGTGTACCTTAGTGATCGCCCAATGTTGTTATGTAAATAGGTAGTTGAAGTGGGAAGAAATCAGAGTTCTTGCTGAGTGCATGAAGTAGGAGTTGGGCAGCAGCTTGTCCTTTGGAGTCAGACCTATCTCCAACTATGCAACAGGGAAGTGCAGAACTAACCCAAAACTTGACAATTTCTGTGATTTACATTTTGAAGCAATGGGTGCCATAGTGAAGAAAATGTAGCCACATTAGCAATGCATAAGGTTGCAGAGATGGAGTCTGAGTCAGTGTCCAGGAGCCAGACATTTTGGAGCAGGAGTCAAAGTTGGACACTGACTGAACCCAGAAAATGGAGTTGGACTCAGTCCAATCAACACTGCAACCTCGGCAAGTCTATTAGCATAGCTAATGTACGATGCCAAGATCTAAGAGTTTCCAAACTTTCATGGATAGGGTAGAGACGTTAGTCTCCGATCACTGGCTTAATCTCCGATCACTTTTACCCCCCTCCATTAAAAAACTGCTGTAAGACAAACCATTGATGCTAGAAAGATCAGCTAGGGCTCCGATTAAAATTCAATTTTTTTTTTTTTTAAACACGATTATCTCAAGTTCATTGTAGTCAGTTGGCACACCTCTAAGCACTTGATTACATATTCTAACATTTGTACTTTTCTTGTTTCAGGATGGCGTTTGTCTCCGATCACCATAACGGCCACTGTGGTCGATCGGTCGACCACAGAAACCGTAGTGATCGACCGGTCGGACATTGCGGTATATTGATCGACCACAGTGGTCAACCAGACCACAGGAATGATCAACTGGTCGGCCATTGCGGTACATTGATCGATCACATTGGTCAACCAGATTGGATAGAGTGTTGCAACAAATTTTTCTCAGTGGCTTGCAAAGACATAACACCTTCTGTCGGTAGCACCAGACCCGCGTCAGCGCCCAACTATGGGGCGTCTAAATGGTAGATTAGAACTGTTTTGAGGCGTAACCCTCCTTATAGACAGCTTTCGGTGTTCTTTTTTTTCAAGCTCCACCCCCTGGTACCTCAGGGTCCCAGCAGCAGCACTCCTCATTCTGGCACGACGAGCGCACCAACACATCCACTTTACCCTTAAGCCAAGAAACTGAAGAGGCTTTGTGTCATATTGATCCTCCAGAGGTGTTCTGTCTTCACGAGCCACTGAGAAAAATTTGTTGAAACACTATCCATTCTCAGTGGCTCGCTCCCACAGGACACCTTCTGTCGGTAGCACCGACATACCCAAGGCGAAGCAGGGAGGGGTTTCATGGCCTCCCCTGAGTTGCTGGTGCGAAGGATCCTGATCTGAATAAATTTATTCTCTAGTACCTCGTGATCTTTCCTTCAGACAATCCAGGTGTTTCAACCTCGGCCTGGTAGTGACTGTAAGTCGCGTCTTGGCCCTGAGGGTACCTGGTAACCATCTTTAGTGCGTTGCCGTACCAATGACCTTTAGCTAAAATATGGACTTATAACAGGCCTTCCTGGATTGTCTCAGAATAGATCTATGTAAAAATCCTGTTAGGATAATACTGTTCTGACCAGGCTTCTTGCTGCTCCAACCTTAAATGCAGGTTGAAGGTTGGCCAGCGCACGAGGTCGCTTGTAGTTTGCATACTTCTGTGTCCCCTGGGCTACTGGTATTGCCTTCTCTGGCTCTTTCCAGAGCCGGAAGGCTTTCAAGTCTTTTCTGGAACCCATTTCGGAATATTCTGGGAACTGCCCCTCTGTGGCTTAAGTCAGTTTCCGAGAGCGTTGGTTTTCCAGTTCGAGCTGAAAAACCCCGATCCACCTTCCTTACCTTGTTAACTGGTCTCTTGCCGGGATGACTACCGGTAGGCTATCTGTAGTAACCCAGACCTACTGGGGTAGTTTTCCCTGGCTTTTCTCTGCCGTTAGGCTGAGATATCTTACTAAGGGTTTGGATTCTAGGTTCCTAGAGGAGGAATCCTCAGAGGCTCCAGGCCACTATCCAGACTAACTCGCCTCTTGAACTGTCTGTTCGATTGAGTAGATTCAGAGGCGAAATAACCCTTTTTAATTCTAGGAAGCTCACTTGTATTCCCGGAACTTTCCAACTATGGTGATCTTCCCACTGGGAAGACCGAGGAAGTTACTCCTAGGCCTAGGAACCTTAGTGCCTGATCTTCCTTTTATATGCTAGCTATGGATAAGGACTATTTCTGATGTAGAAGATGGCATTGCTTGTAGCTCCGTTGCTTTCTACTGCCGTAAACGAACAACTTGGTCTGGACCCTCTGGACTGACCCTAAATACTCTATGGTTAATCAAGCTATTCCCCCACGGCACAAAGTCAAGATGACCCTGTGAGTGGGTGAGGCCGTAGTTTTTTTTTTTCCTTGAGTTTAACAGGGGCTCTGGCCCCGAATCAGAAAAGGCAAGACCTGGATCTCGTAGAGAAGGACTCTCTCCAGTTCCTTCTGAACGGTGGTCCCTCCACTCCAGGTTCTATCTGCATCTAGTCTCCTCCTGGTGACAGCCCCAGCATCTAAGCCTGTTGCACTTCCATTTTAGTGTACCTCATCAATACAGCAGATTTTAAGCTGTTGTCCGGTTCGAGCTTTGATTGGGTAGACGTCCCTACGCGACTCTGGATTTAATTTCCTAGTCG
>LQNS02276498.1:10520620-10539891 GCA_001587735.2 Parhyale hawaiensis
GGCAATAGCTCTTAGAAGGCCGGGGCGTAAGTTTCGGTGTCTCTTTGAGAATGGGCCTGTTTTTTCGTCTACTGCCGCCTATCTAATGTAATCTATAGGGATTTGCTTAGTGATAGTAAACTTAAACCTCGCTGTTGATGAGAACCGAAGCACAGGGAGTAGGCAGCATGAGCTTGACTGTCTACCTGTGTTGGTTGGTACTTGTGTTATTATAGTGCATCTTGATTGACCGAGCAGTTGCGCCGTGATTTCGTATCTCGTCACGTGTTCTTACTTCGCTAAACTATGTATTACCTGAATTATCAATTGCTGTGTATACAACAGACATTTGGTGTCATAATAAAAAATACCCGACCCGAACGATTTTCTAGGTACGACGAATTTCTTTTTTTTATCGACTCTGAATATGTGGTGGTTGTACATAAATTATTTGGCCTCGAGTGCTTCAAAGCGTCATTTCGAAACGTAGAAATAATAATTTTCCTCATGCGCTGTTTTTTTGTTATCTGCAGTGGGGCCGTTGGTTCCATTCTACCTCTAATGTTATAGTATGTCTTTGAGAATTTTCCAGTATAAATATTGAAAATTTAAAAATGAAACAATACCACCATTTTATTTTTAGCTGGACCGTAATACCCGCTGCAGATGATAGATTTTCGTCCCTTTTATTTATTTCCCATTTGCATGTTCTGTAGTTTCTATGTAGACACAGCTATGTATATGTCAATAGATTTTATGCAGAAGAATAAACTCTGGTCTCTCATGTGCGCCCAACAATGCAGCACGCTGAATGTAAAACCTTATATGAAGTTCCCTCAACTAGTGTTGCTAGTAAACTTTCTAACGCATGTAAATTTTAACAGAATAAGAGTTGAAAAAGCGGACTACTTTTATGTTGTTTCAATATACACAGCCAACGCTTACGAGCGCTGCAATATGAAAAGACAGAATTACAGACTATCATCTGCAACGGACTTCTTGAGACTGCCAGGTCCAGGAAGCAAAGAGCGTAACGGGAGGACTCACAAAAAATTAGCACCAAAAAGTGACGTCATCATCGACGAATCTATGGCTGAGCAGCCAGAAAAATCGTCTTAAATTGCGAAATTCATCTCTACTGTATAAATAAATTAAGAGAATATATACTAATTTAGCATTATCTATAGAAAATTGCCGTGCATGCTGGTGGGAACTGTCACAGCACTAGCGCCGAATTTCGTCCCTTTTGGCGACCTGATTTAACTTCTTTTTCTTAATTAAAGCCTCATTCACACTTCATATTCAGTTCAAGTGCTCTTCACAGAAGATTTTATTCCTTACCGACAAATATAAACACCAATATAGCCAATTCTGAACTCGCGAGAAGCCACAGCAACAGTTAGCCTATTGCTCGAACTTTCTGTACTTGACAACATTCTATGATGTTTTGCAGCTCAAGTAGCTGGTTAGTCATGAGCGGGAGATTGAATGAAATAAATCGAAAAAATACGGTGATAAGTTCAAGAAAACAACCTACGAAGGCCTAAGGTAACACACTCAAATAGTTTGACTCGTCGATGTGATGTAAATTAACTACGTGCGGCCACGGCTAAGTTTCATTTTAGTCCTAATGAGTCCTCCCGTTGCATTCTTTGCTTCCTGGCCAGGTCCGTCCGACTCCGTCGTCTTACTCACGCGAATGTGAGTGGTTGAGACTATTTCGAATGTGTGTGCTATATTCGTATAACTTCATTGTCAGGTCAAATCTTCTAATATAATTTGCGATGCTAGTTTTCGAATGCAGCGCACGTAGATTAATACTCGGGTACTGTGGGTGCAGGAGCGGAACCCCAACTGTCTATCGCTCACGATTTTTTTTTTTCGGTTTCCCCTTAGCCGGTTTCCTCTGAGCTGTCGTTTTCTTTCTTCTTGTAGCGTGAGTAATGAAACTTGTCACGTGTGCATGCATTGATTGCCTGTAAATTTCCCCTTGTTTCTCACCTTGCAGTTTCTAAGGAAACAAACTACTGTTTGTCACCTGCTATGAGTTGTATAACGACCACCTCTACGTACAAAGTGCTGAGCACTCTGTCGGCTGCTAAACCACGTTGATGTAAATCGAAGTTAATTCAGGTATTGATGACTCCTGTGTCAAGTAACACATGTGAACGAAGCAAACTTTAACTATTCGAGCTTATCAAAATCGATTGCAATCGAAGAAACTGTAGCCAATATTTGTGTTCATACTGACAAGTGAGACCCATTAGTTATCTCTCTCTCAGTAGAAACCGACGTAGTAGTCGAATACATGTAGCCTAATGGGCGATGATAATGAATTAACCAGTGCAATAATCGATAAATACGTTAAAAGGAATTATATTATATTTTTCGAATTTTAATTCGGTCGCTTGCCGTATAGTTACGTCTGTATGTCCTTTCCGTGGTGAAGACGCTTTACTCACTCAATATGTAAACTAAGCTCGGCAATGCTGGTCGCAACAAATGTGCTGTGCAGGCATTTTGTCAAAAAAAGAACAATTATGTGTTCTTGAAACTAACTTCGTACAAAACTGTTCATTTTGACACTGACGTATTCTGCAGTAACACTAATTTTTCATTAATTCGTCGCTAGAATAGTGAGCTCTGCTATTTTTATTTTATTATTTTTTTTTGCCATTTCCATTCATGCAGTTTGCAAGCGCTGTCTGCATACGCAACAGTAGGCTTTTTTCCCCCATTTTCCTTATATTGACCTCAGCAAAATCGGCCATGGCGATCGTCTGTCCTATGGTGTAATGGTTAGCACTTTGGACTCTGAATCCAACAATCCGAGTTCGAGTCTCGGTAGGACCTTCGGTTTTTTCAATTCGTGCCTGCATGATTTCTTTATAGGGATAGAATTTTAAGTGCTTGTTGCTTGTGTGGTCAGTTGGTTAGTGGGGACTTGGAGACTAATGTGCTATTGCAATGTATATCATAAAACGAGAGTTCACCACAAGAGGGCAGTCAAAGTGACTTACTGTGGCTCCCGCGGTCAGTTGCAGGTAGCGGTACGATACAAAACACTCCACAATTTAACAAAAGGCTCGACTGAATGGTACAAAAAAACTTGCCTATGGCTTCATTTACTAAAGTATTGCCAGGAATTAGTTTTCCCACGGTAGGAGCCTTTCGACTGTTCAATATTTATTGCTTAGCGCTAATTTGTAAGGGTTGGAACTATATTTAAGAGAAAAAGTGTATCTCTTACTTTATAGAGTAAAATGATTTCAGTTGGGTTTTGAGACATCTCTCATTCCGTCCCCATTTCCTTCCTTGTTTCCTTTCTGAGTGACACTATATGCTTCTTTACCTCTAATTTTTCTAAGTACAGTATACCGTCGATTTAACGGACCTTGATTTAAGGGATTTCAGATTTAACAGATACGAAATAGTTGACTGTTCTGAGCCCTACTATACGATCACAGCAGTATACTACATGCTACAGCCACTCCGCACTCCTGTCAAGGTAACTTTGCAACATTTCTACCCTTTAGTTGAATGCACATGGTATACCATATATACAACTATATACAACATATATACATAATGTACACATGATATACACTTTGCTATTAAGTTTTATTTACTTATTGCACTATATGGTACGATGTAAAATGCTTTGCGATTCAACGGAATACATATCTGTGGTTGGCCTGAAAGTCTCCCTGCTTGCTCTGACAGGCACATTAAGCCCATTCAAGACCAATATCCTGTTTTCGAGACCTAATTTAAAAGTTGAATAATCTTGATAATAGCATTGTTGATTTTTTTTTTAATTTAGAGGCAAGTTCACTATTTGCTTTACTATATAATTAGAATAAGCGCAATACTTGAGGCGCTTGCTATTCTGCATGGCACCAATAGACATTTTAGAGATGCAAACAGCATGTAAGAAAATTAGTCCGTTTTCTTATGGCACTTAATGTGTATCAAGCGTGGTGCTCGGTGAATATGTTTCTTAGATACGTTAACGTATCAACTGCCAGGTAACCGTGACACAGACACGCTCTCACAGTGTAATTGTCGTGAGCCTTTTTGTTTTCTGCAAAAGCGCTCAACGACTTCCCAAAATTGTGCTGTATCCAAAGCTGGATGCATTGGAATCCAACGAAACATTGGTTGTTGCACACCAGACCAAGGTAAGGAGACAGAAGTCAAGTCTCCACCAGGACCAAAAACAGCAGCCGACTCAAAATAGGAGCGGCAGAGCGCAGCGGTTATTTTACGTTGCGCCTGGATCTTTAGCCCTGAAATACTCCATATATGGATAACGTATAAATTCATTGCGTTCCACCTCAGAGTCTGCAGACCCAACACCCATCCTTCCCTCAGAAGGGCTGCTGACAAGTTCCAGCTCTCGAGAGGTTAGCTCAGCCTGATGGGTTACTTTGGCTTTTGGAAGATCTACCTTCATTTGAAATAACTTCGCACTGTCTGTTCATTCCATACTCGTAAAAAATTTATGTAGCCCCAAGCACCTCTCTACGTAGCCGCAAAGTTGCAAAGTCACAGAACGTATAGGCTTTCTGGCCTATGCTGCCCCATAGGCCATAGCCAATTGAGCTCACATAACGCTTTCTTAGGACCATCAGTAAATACCAAATAATATAACTCTAAGCGTTGACCAAAAAACAGAAGATTCAAATCAAAAAGGTGTATGTTACTGACCGAATCTTCTTTCCGGGGAACGTCATATGAATTGTTTCCATGTCCTTTTCTGCATTTTGTGTCGAATCATGACGCAACAATCTAATGCCGGGTCACATCATACAGTCGCACGTACACTTTATGAGCGAACGTTCAGGTCGTATGTCGTCCCGATTACACAGTCAAACTCAGTAGTCACTAGGACGACGCCTCGTGGGGTAAGACCATCACCCGCGGTGGGGGCAAATTTCAACGCTGTTTTGATGACCAGCTTGAGCTTGTGCTAAGCAGCACGTGGTTGCTGGACGTAACAATTATTTTCCTGGGCTATCGTAGGGATCCCTCCTCGCGTGCCAGGCTAAGACAAACCCTAGAAAGTTTAAGGTTGCTGCCCTCGTCGTAGTGGATCCGTTGAAGCTTCGATGGAGGGATGCTGGGAAGACCTGGGGTTGCTGTCTACGCCCTATTCAGTTGGTTAAGGCTAAAGAGTTCCTGGTCGTGTGCCTGACGTAACTCGTTTTTCAGAAATAATACAGCTTATTATCCTTAAGTAAGGAAGACGAAGGAAACAATATTTTTCCGGAACGCTACTTACCGAAAACCGAAGGATGCCTTGTCTCTGGCACGCCATTATAAGGCAGAGTTCACACGTCATTCATATCAACGCGTTCACTCATCAACTCGTCCAAAAGTTTTGTAGCGTCGTTGTCAGCCCAACTTTGTGTACGCCACAAAAGTTATTGAAATATTAACCGTCAAATGAGCTTCCTCTGTAAGTGTCACTAGGCAAGTTACGGATATCTCTTCAAGTTTAGTGTGAAATCATACTCAGAAAACAGTGGACTTTTCTGCTATTTTGAGGGCACAATAACACATCCGGTCAAGTGGATGAGCGAACGTGTTGATATGAATCCCATGTGAACTCGCTCTAAGTTAAAAAGTACCGGTACAGTGTTTTTTTTCAAATTCAGTATATATATAATTGTTTTATCACAGAGATACAATTATGTATTTTCTAAGTTACCCTCTTAAATAGTAGGTACACATATATTTACCTAGCTCGCATATAATGCAACTACGTAGTACGAGAAATACAAAGCGGAAAATGCCAATCAAAGGGATAAATTAGGTACAACTAGGTGTACACTCAGCGGGGAGCCCCGCAACAAAGTCTAACGGGGCCCGTGCTGAAGGGTAACTAAGCTAAGTGCGTGAGTACCAATATTGGCGAGCGGGAACCTTTCATAGTCTGGCAGACAATGGTTCTTAACACGGTAACTGTGTATAGATGTGGTAATCTATTAAGTTATTGAGCCAGTTTTAAATTGGTGGTGTTTCAATTAGTCTTTATCGCAGCTTTGGCTATTTTTATTTATTTATTTATTTTTTTAGTCGTGGTCTACATAACGCGGGCCAGTTTCATAAGAAATGCATAAAAAAAATATATTATTAACCGTTATTAATGGTTTCGATAGTTTGAAACACTGGTTCTGCATTCTTAACAGCTGTTTCATCCCGTTGGTGCTGCTGAAGAACTTGCCTTATATTCACACAGCTTACGGTATCGTAGGTGCTTTTCATTAGCATGAATTATTTGAGACTCAGTTAATTAGTTGTCCTTTAAGAAGGCAAATTTAAAAGTTCTCTGAAACTGTAGAAAATCGTCAATAATTTTTTTTTTGCGATTCTGCAGAGGCAGCGCTGTGCAAGTGCGTTAGTTTTGCTTCTTAATGCAAAGCGAAAAAGCACAATCCATGGAAGAGCATTACGGCATCCAATGCGGCAAAGTAAAAATTTCCTAAGTATATAAGCTGTAACTCTATAACTAAAGGCAAATGACCCTAACTGTTAGTCATTTTATACTGATCATAGTATGTACTACATTTGCCGGTAATACCAAAGTATTCTGAAACTCTTGTTAACTTCGGAAAGAAAGTGCGGGCCTTTACTCCCTTGAGTGCAGCACGCGGCGTTTGACGCAGCCGCTGGCAGCTCTTCATCTATACACTTGCTTTACGTTTGTCAGTCCTTTGCTGGGGTTACACTAGGTCATCGCATGCTCCACTTATGGTCGGACATTCAGCTCCCATGTCGTTCAACTTTGTGCTTCCCATGAGTATCTTGGCTAATGAGGACCAAGAACGGACGACGACCGTCCGTCCATCAGCTAAACGTGCAATAGTACAGTGCGACCCGACGCTATGACTGCTTCTGGCGTCGTGTTCCGATGCAGCGTAATCGAACAAACGAACACTCTTACATGTCTCAATGAAGTAGAGCACTATTTCTTACCTCCACTAACGTACAGTAGGTCCTACGCGGTTACAGCTCGCCGTCAACCCTATACCGACGGATCAAAGTCTGGCGTCACTCAGGAAGAGCTTTAAAGAAAAGTTCGGCGGTTTCGGGTGGATAATTTTTTGGAAATGGATACGTAACGAAGTGGACTCCAGTGTTTAATAATGGCCTTATTTGTAGTAAAATTAATTCCTCCAGTTATTGCGGTTATATGTTAGCTAATCACACTCGACTGTACTATTTTAGTAGTGACGCTCAGTCTAGGCAATATTTTCCGGTAACTTTTTGAAAATTTTCGCGTAATTTAGTTTAGTTGTGGTTAGGGTAACATGTCTAGTACCCGTCCACTTGGCACTAAGACACTTCCTGTGTGAAAACTAGCAGTGCTAGAAAGCCGTACATAGGCTTAAACTGTAGGCTAAGTAGTGCCGCACCATCTCTGAAAATGACAGGCTTACACTGTAAAACAAGAAAAAATGGCGGGAGTTTCCACATTTTTTCATGTTTTTAGTGGAAAAAATGTGAAAACCACCATTTTTTCTTGTTTTACATTGTAAGCCTGTCATTTTCAGGGATGGTGCGGCACTACATAGCCTACAGTTTAAGCCTATGTACGGCTTTCTAGCACTGCTAGTTTTCACACAGGAAGTGTCTTAGTGCCAAGTGGACGGGTACTAGACATGTTACCCTACAGAGTAGCTATCACAGTATGTTGCTTTCGACTGTATTATTTTGGTAATGACGCTCTAATTAACATTTTATAGCATTTTTTTAACTTTTCCACGTATATTGCTTAGTTGTCACGATTCTACGAGAAACAGCAAATGATACAAACAATGATAGGCTGAGTCAGGTATTTTAGTATATATAGGGTAATGTCTCAATTACCGAATGCCCATCTATTACCGAATATAGGTAGGAATCTTATTGCGTTCGGTAATTGAAAGGCATTCGGTAATTGAGACATTACCCTACCCGCAGCCTGCAGTTTCACGGACTGAAAATCTGGCATTGTTTTTTCCAATTACAGTATAAATTATTGGTAACTTTACGTCAATCCAGTCCTGTGCGATAGACTCGCAGGCAACAGCTGTGGCGACAGCTCAGGCCTGCAGTTTTTATTCTTCTGTTGCTGTTCTGTCTTCAGCTGAAGCGTCTTTGTATGTCAACTGCTATTGCTGCCTATATCTGCCCATTGTGCATTGGTACATTCCATGCCGGTTATTCCGATCACATCGGGGCCAACTGATTTGGTTATTATAACCGGCTGGTCGTAAAACGCCAACCTACCAACTTAGTAAGTCTGAGCTATAAGGTTGGCTCTTAGCACCCTTTCTCGGCTAATGATATTTTTTCGTTCTTGCTTATAATTAAAGAGAGAGTGATAAGCAATGCTCTGTCTTCTCCTTTTGTTGTATTGAAACACTATATGTTGCTCTTGCCGGGTAGGCGTTCATTAAACTAGCATATATGCACATATATATGTACAGCCAATACTGCTAATTGACAAGGGTTGCGTTCCGGACATGGTTTGTCAACTAAGAGGTTTTGTCTCTTAAGAGAACCACAGGGAAAGGTATACTGCAACAATTTGATGCTTCCATTTCAAAGAGTGCTGCCATATTTATAAACGTTGGCAATCGAGTGCTTAATATGTGTATATTAGACATATATTTCTTTTTTATAAATTTCTTATACATTTTTATTCGTAGTTTTTTAAACAAAAGTAATTTTTTACTTTCTCTTTGTTCTTTCTAATCGCAATTAACTGTATGTGCAGACATGATAGATCACTTTGCACCATCATACTGTAATCACAGGCACTCATACATTACTGAATATATCCTAAGTGGATACTTTTCTGTCAAAAGCCATATTTTTCAGGGTTACTTTTAGATTTTTCTTTGCATAATCATTTTTTTTGGGGGGGCCTTGTCAAGTGTCAGGGAAGGCAAAAAATAAATAGAGCTCAAATTTAAGTAACGAGTTTGAATGTCACGAACCGGCGGAATGTTTACAGACCCAACATAAAAAAACAACCTTAATTGACGTTCTATATCCATTTTATAAAAAAGGAGTATCTTAATTTAGTCAGTGTGGGAGCTTTCATTCACCGGAGAGATTTTGGCAGGTTCACCTTAACCTGTACCATGTTTCCCAGTGCCTATTACAAATTTTTATCACTGATACTTTAACAAATATTTAACCCATTATATCAGTCAAAAACTTTTGTTAATAGCAATGGAAAAATTGTTAGTAATAGCAGTTTAATACTTTTATTAGACATTTCTCCAGGCACCAATGTTAGATTTTGTCTTTTGAGAGTTTTTTGCTGTACAGTCTCAGAAATTTATTGTCTACTCGGAGTTTTGTCGTATAAGAGGTACGTCTATGGCAGTTTTTGCTCTCTATATAAATATACCCACTGCATTAAGAATATGACATTTACTACCGTATTAGCAAATTCTTTATTCAACTTCTCTCAAGTTTCCTAAAATTCATATTGCTGTCTTTCGTTGAAACGGGTAAACATTTAACTAGCAGCTTTGTTACTAAGTTTCTAATTATTGTTTGTATTGAACAAATAGTCGTTCCCAACACAGTGAAATATTTTATTTATAGTTTTGAGACGAATGCATTTACAACAAACAGAATTGCCAGGGCAATAATTGTATATTTTAATAGAATAACAATTAAACGTGTTGCTGCCAGCTGTTGCACTAATATATAGCTTCAAAACAAGTAGGTATATACCGGTACATTCATAACCGTTAGGCTATCTTAGCAATTGCATATCTATGATAGCGATTTAGTCACTATAAATAAGTCGAAGGTCAGACAATATTAATTTCTTATCGGTACAGCGTTGCCTGTCCATGGCTTTAATACTTACGTCATTACTTGCCGTATAAAGTTCAGGAGGCGCTATGCATACCAGCCAACGTGTGCAGAAGTCCCTTTACGGCGCTCCTTGGCAGGCCCAACAGCGGGTTTTCTCCGCAGTGCACGGTTTATCTAGCTGCATCGCACCCTTTCTAAGTATGAACCCAGCGTTCTATTTTGAACTGGAACATTTTAAAATTGTGAACAGTTACCAAAATCGTCTAAAAATCGCTAAAAAATATATATATATATATATTTTGTTGCTGCTGAAACAATTCATTTAAAAGCTCGTTTGTATTTCTTATAAAATGGGTTTAAATTTTAGAGCATATACCTACATACATGGCAGCGCGCTATGGTGTGGCGAGACGAAACTGAAATTATTCAGCTGCCGTGGACTAGCTCCTATTCAGCAGATAAGGGCGAAATACTTGCCGTCAATCTTGCATTAGTTCATGACCTAGTCGGTGCGCATTGGTCTCATTCTTCTTAAGGCGAGTTCACCCCATAGGTTTCTGTTCCTCGTACGGAGTACAAATGTTCAAATGTTCTGTGGTTTCCTTGGAAAGACTGATGTGTTTCCAACAAGATGTTGCTTCTATTTTAGCAGCCAAGTCTATTTGCTTAGTAAATGTCATGCGTAATGTTTCGAATATTTCCTCTCGTGTACAGCTAGTGATACAGCTGGACCTCAGAAAGCTGTACATTTTCTGATATTTGCTAGGAAGCGGTAATACATTAGGAAACTTTGTACTGCGTGCTGAGAACAAAAGACTATTTTGTGAACCCATCTGTATCCACTGGGACACTGGGTCAGCCTTGATAGTCCCTTGCTATGAGACGCGGACTTTACTCCGTGGTGTGGTGTCACGGCCCTTGGAGTGCACAGCTCGGGCCCCACCTTCTTGCACGTAGGCTACTCTGTAAGTCATTTCCTTTAGCTATGTTTATTTTTTATATCAGACTCGACGCTTTTTTTTCTCTAAAGGTGGGTTCACACGGTAGTCAAATGCACGAGTTCTTTCAGCCAACCGTCCGTATGTTTTGTTGAGCCTTCATAAACACGACTGTGTGTCTACCCAACAAGTTAGTGAAATGTTCACCGTCGAGTCAAGTGCTCTGCAGGTGTCGCTAGAACAGTTTGGGATATTATTCGAATTTAGAGGGAAGGCTACGGGACTTCTTTCTTTCGTGTCCACTATATGCGTCTGTCGGGCCGTACCAGGTTCCCACTCGCCCCGCACTTACATTCGGCACCCATGCGGTGAGCTTCGTTGCTTGGTAACCAGTACTGCAGGTCACCGATGAGTGCACATGAATTAAAGCCAAGTTCCTCATTCGATTAGTATTTCCCGCTTTATATTTCTCGTATTATGTTTCTGCACTGTATGCGGGTTACGTGAATGTAATTGTGTGCTGGAGGGCGACCGAATGTCTGTTTTTTGACATTCGCGAATGCGAACGCGCATATTTTGTTTTGATATTCGCGAATACGAATAGCGATTGTTTACTCAAAGTTTTCTTTTTCAAGTAATATGGCCGTTTATTTGGATTCTAGAGTCTGGACTCTGGAGTGGACTATTCGAAATTCGAATTCATTGTAAGAGTTGAGCCATAGAAAATTGACTAGCTAAGTAAAATTCATTAATTTTTTTTCCAGGATGCGATACAAGGACCTACTCTCACATGCATCCCACCAACCTCTTTCCCCAACCATTGCGATTATTAACTCGTAGATTGACTAAATTCACTAGATTGCATGCAAGCCACTATTGCTCTTGCTAGTACAAGTTTAAATTTCAGGCCTCTAATAGTTAATGTCTACTATTGGCCCCCTCAGGGTGCATGGGATAGGCCATATAGGGTTAGGGTAGTATAGGTTCGCTCATCCTATGTTATGGGACGTGACGACCCCAGGGGGCTCGTGTAGGTTACCTTAGTCATTAGCTAGGCCTTCGGGATGTCTGTCTTTCGTGCCCACTTTTCTTCCTTCCCATTTCATACTCCTACTTGCTCATGCTCTATTCTGTTCTTCCTCTTCTTTCCCGTCTTGCTGTTTTCATGCGCGTTGATCCTGTTTGGGAATACTTTCGTGCATGGGTTCCCCGTTTCTATCGGTATACTATATGTACCTTGCTCTTTCGTCTGTGATATCGTTCTGCTCGGAAACGGAGGCTTAGACTTTCTGACTATAACTTACTAACTCTGCTATTGGCAGGTTGAACTTCAAAAATTACAATGTCTACTCTTTCACCTGTGAGGTTACTGCGTATACTAGGTCAGCACCACTAAAAAGACGCGCACTCGCAACACTTGTTGGCCGACAAGCAAGATAAGACTTCGCTAACTGAAAAAGATAAGGATAAATATTTGCGTGCATCTTCCACCATTTCAGAGGATGTTCATTGGTGGATATGCAAAGATATCCGCAATATATTCTCATGTCTACATATGAACGCGAATATTGGAAAACATGCGAATATTCGCGCATTCGGTCCACCTTAAATGTGTACTATATAAGTGAGTGATGTAGGAAATACATATTTGTATCATTGCGAACTATCGATTGTGTATTGAATTTGAGACGCACTGTACTATAGATCACTTGTAATGGTGTTCCAGAGACGGGACACCCTTCGGTTTTCCCTAAACAACTTTCCGGAAAGTAACTTGTTTACCTCACCTTCCCTGTTTGAAAGCATAGCCTATATAAGCTATATAATTCTAAAGCACAAGTTCGTCTGTGAAGTAACTCGTCGGGAAGGCTGCTATCGCAATTTTACACACGACCAGGTGCTTGTTAGCCTATACATTTAAAGGTGTGTATTTGTTAACTTTAAGAACTAATCGTCTCTTGACTTCGTAAGCTAGCGTTGGCACTCTTATTTTAATGATACTGTTCAGCTGACGATTTGGTCTTTTCTGTAGAAATGCAGGCCCAACTTAGCTGCCCGGCCCTGTAAGGGTATTAAGACTACGGCTCGTGGACGAAGGTTGTGGAGCACAGCGGGTCTTTATGTAGCTGAGTTAGTAGAAATCCTGTAGAAATGCAGACCAAATGTCGCTGTCCGCCCCTGCAGCTGCGTGAATTATTGGCTCCTTATCTACTAAAGCCGCACGAGCACAGCATATCTTCCTTCAGCCTACTTTGTGGAATTCTTAAGCCCTTTAAGAACTGCAGGCTCACTTTAGCTGCATGGGCCGATAAGGGTACAGAGACTGTGGCTGATGAACGGAAGTTGTGGCAGCACTAGCATCACTCAGTTGATGATTTACATATACAGTAGATGTAGATAAGTTAGTCGCTGTACCTTTTTGGGACAGTGGATTTACCCGACCCTGTAAGAGTGTTAGGACTACGGCCCCCTGACCCTGAAAGGCTTTGAGGACTACGGCCTATGCGCGAAGGTTACGGCTGCCAGAAAATATACGCACAAGAAAGGTAGTTTTTAGTCCCACTTGCGGTACGTGCTTGGCACGCGCACCTCTCCGACTTGGCTGCACGCGCTGCCCTGCAATGTTGACGTAACTTTCTCCGCATCTCGCAGCTCTGGTGTCTTCGTTTATAATGAAGCGAACACTTATTAATTCAGCCGTTAGTCCGCGTTACCGTCCAAGTTATCGCCGTTTCCTGAGGTTTATACGCTCTCAGCCTCAGAGTTCTTTGCGTTGGGATATTTATACGCTTGCTGTGGCGGCTTGGTATTGGCTCTGTGACGTCAAGGGGAGAGTGGCAGTTTTATATATTTTATATATATATATGTTCTCTAAGGGCAAGTCGTCCAAAAGCTTGTGATTTGAATATTTGTGTGGGAGTGACGGCACTTTAGCTGTTAGTGTTTGGGCTTCTCGGTGTTGCAAATGCTTCATTTGGGTTGTATTACCTGTCCGTGAGAGCTCTAGCGTGGTTTTAATAATAATATATATATCATGCAATCATCGTATCAGTAGAGATTTTATTCCTGCTTACAATTTTACCGTTGAATATTCCCCATTTGATAAGGATTATTATAATTTTTATAGCTTTTTTAGCTTTTGCATCATTTCCACTGAGGCGGAATTGCCTTGGTTCTAACAAAGGAGCTTTGTGGATGACTGAGGAATAAAAAGAACTCGAAGCGAAAGAGCATCAACTCCTTAGATTAGTCAGAAGAAACATTATCTCAGGGCACTCATATGCTACGTAGCTACCGAAATATCCTTAATTTTCTAATAAGGTCTAAGCAAATCTACTACCTCAAGCAGTTATCCAGTGTTGAATCAAATGGGAGAGAAACCTGGAAAATTCTGAACCAGTGGCCAGGTCGTGCAAAACAAACTAGTTTGAATGACATGGTTGTAGCTGGTGAATCTCTCAGGGACGCTCGGCCAGCGAGTCACTTTAACGAGTATTTCACTTCAGTTGCTAGTGATCTGGCATCGCATTTTTCTGGAAACTTCATTCCCTACAACCCTATGGACCCATTTATCCGAAAATCTTTTGCTTTTGATCCAGTTACTCCTCATGAAATTGTTCAAATAGTTGAAAAAATTAAGAACAAGAGATCCTACAAGAACGAAATCCAACCTAGAAATCTTCTACTTATATTACCACGAATTAATTAGTATTTATGCTCAATTTTCAATGGGTGTGTGGATCGTCGGATTTATCCCGACATTCTCAAGACTGCTCGGGTGATACCTATTTTTAAGTCTGGTAATGTTAATGATGCTTGTACCTATTGGCCGATTTCAACCTTGACATTGTTTAACAAAATATTTGAACGAACTATACATTCTCGACTCTCAACTTTCGTTGAATCCCATAATATTCTGTTACTAACCCAGTTTGGCTTTAGAAAAGGAAAAACAAAAAACACAACCCAGGCTGTTCTCAAGTTAAGTGATATAATACCTGCTTTCCGTGACAAGACTTTGTCGATATGATGGTTTTTAGATTTGCAAAAGGCGTTCGACACCGTTACCTCCGAAGTCCTTCTGCCCAAACGTCATCACCAAAGAGTAATCTTACGAACCGCAAATACTATGTCATCATTAGAGCCCGGATTTATTGCGCTTAAAATATTGCAGGTATAGCTCCTAAAAATTGCTCTTATTGCACCTAAAAATTACTCTTATTGCACCTAAAATTTACTCTTTTTGTACCTAAAAATTGCTCTTATTGCACCTAAGCAATAGGAGTGGAAGAAATAGGAAACAAGGAAAAGGCAAATATAGCAAGAAATTGAAAGGACAATAAAAAAAGTCGAATAGCAAACGGGAATAGCATGTCAGTGGATCAGCTGACACCCATATCAGTTCCAAATACCAATTGTCAGTATACATTGCGCTTGTACTAATTGACAGTTCTTCCCAATGGCGAGAATGATTCTTGCAAATATCCCGCTTTACCTGTTCCCATGATGTATCCCCCAAACGAAAAAGGTTATAAAAATTTAATAGTCAGATTGTGAGATTTTGTAACGCAATTCTATTTTTACCATTAGAAAAACATGGAACAATAATTGATAAGGGAACCAATTGTCATGACGTATGAAGTCTTGTGACACGTGACAGTGATAATAAGTGCCATGAGTTTGCACGTCCCTCATCGTAACGTGTTCAATCACGAAAATGAACACGAGTTGTGCGTCAACTTTTTATTGTCTCTGTCCACACGTAGAAGTGTCCTTCATTCATATGAATGACGCCGCGCATTCAGTTACATTTTCGCTTATATTCAGCGTCGGTTTGAAATCACATTCGTATCCGATAATCTTATGGACTGATTTTGATAGGAACCGCCTATTTTCAAACTATTTATAGCCTGATAAACCGACAGAAGCGAACTCAGCACAGAGCAATTAGTTGGACTTCGAAATTCAGGATTGCATCCGTGTTCTTACAACATTTTCAGGTTTTCTAATTTTCTTGTCTTTAACGGGAGTACTGTACAGTGATTCTGATCATTACAGTGAAAATAGAAAATTATAAAAACATTTTTGTCGACTTGTCCTTGATCTGTGAACGCTGCAGAGGATAAATTTAGCATTTATAAGTTCTGTTTGCTGATCTTGAATGACTGGGCCATAGGCCATAGGGTTAGGTTAGTTAGGTTCGCTCATCCTATGTTATGGGGAGTAGCGCCCATAGGGGGTTTGTGTAGGTTACCTTAGCCATTAGTTAGGCCTTCGGGACGTCTGTCTTTCGTGCCCACTTAGCTTCCTTCCACTTTCATACTCCTACTGACCTTACTGTTGCCTGTTCTTCCTCTTCTTTCCCGACTTGTTGTTCCCATGCGCGTTGATCCTGTGTGGGAACACCTTCGTGCATGGGTTCCCCGTTTTTCTATCGACATACTATATGTCCCTTCCTTTTCCTCTCTTAGAAGAGCTTAGTACTTATTTAGGGAGGCTTAAATCTTCTTATAATACCTAATACCTAATCTTGAATGATCCAGCGCGTTTAAAAGAGGGGCATGCTTCATTCTTTAAGCTACCGCGTTTGCTGCAGCTGCTTCTCTCAAATCAACGCGCAGCGTCCATTAGTTTGAGTGAACGCGTTACGATGAGGGACGTGTGAACACGGCCTAATATATTGCATTTTATAGCTCTCATTGTATTTGTTGCTCTCATTGCACTGACGCCGGAAACTGCAATAAATCCTGTCTCTAGTCATCATACATTATTTTAAATCTGTTACCAGTAATATAGATTTTGGCGTGCTCCAAGAATCTGTGCTGGGGACCATTACTGTTCAGTCTGTATATAAATGACATCAGCCATATTCCTCATGTTAATACTATATTGTTGGCAGATGATGCTATCTGCTATATTAATGATCCAGACTTCGCTGACAGTAGTGCACCTCAATAGCTTTTAGAAGGAACTATTACAATGGTTGAAGGCTAACATCGCACTCGACCAAAACTAAACTGATGCTATTCACCTCACGCCCACATCCCATTTTGCCTGATATCGACTTTAATGGAAGTAAACTTGTGTGGATGACGCATTTCAAATATCTGGGTATCACGATTGACAACAAGCTGACGTACTGCCATCATATTAATGATATTTGTTCTAGGTACAAAAGGCAAGAGGAGCTATTTACGCCATGTGAAAGTACTTGTCACGTGAATCGCTCCTTTTATATTATGCGAATGTCAATATCCCCACTTAAGTCAGGGGATAATACTCTTGGGAGGTTCATCTTACCAGCTACTTCGGCCGCTTTTAGTGGCGGTGAATTATGTACTTGGGTGGTGATACTGTAGGTCAGAAGAAATCATAATAACGTGCCGGTAATGTCTGTAAATTCAATGTATACTGAGCTGAAACTTTTCAAAGTCTAGGAAGTGTATGACTATTTTCTCATGAAATTTTTGCGTGGTACTTTGTTAGGTGTAGGTGAGCTATTCGAGCAGTACTTTCGAGAGTTGGTGCCTATACCCACGCATATGAAAGTCGCTCACAGAGATTTAATTATCCAACTACTAGATTAGAGCTGGAGAGACGATCTTTGCAGTTTCAAGTTGTGAGATGCTACGATTCACTACCTGGTTACCTGAAGGAACCTATGTCTGACTTCTTTTAAGGCAAAGTACAAGGATTATGTAATGGCACAATACCAATCGTGAACGTCACTACAACTAATAACAGACCAATGTGACATGAACTGTAATACTGTACACCTAAAAGCTTTACTCATTGTGATACATTTGACACACCTGTGATAAAAAAATGTTATTTCGTTGTATTACTGATTTTAGGTGTCATTCCCATTCTAATATTGAATTGAATTAATGTTTGTTGTGGAAGTTTTATTTATAACACAAAATATTTTTTACCTTGCATATTACTTTACGTTTGTTGCGTATGTGAGTTTATAGATTGCTTATCATAGGTTATTCGTACAACCAAGGCCATTCTGGTTACATTCAAGACTTTGTAACTTCTGCCGGGCTATGGTGTCAATTTGGCTAATACGCACTTTGTGAGTGCAACCGAATCATATCTGATCTACACCGTCAGAGCAGCTTGTATACACGCAAGTGCTAATTTCATATCATGATGTAGGCCTCATCAGTTGGGAAGCTTTCAGTAGGCATGTTCTCTTATGTACTTATAAATTTGTAAATAGGTTTTTAATCTATTTTATGTGAAGAGAACAATGAAGAGTAAAGAGCTAAATATCATAAAAGTAAAATATATACTTTTGCGCTCCTTAAAACGTCTTGACTCAACGTTATGCTACTGGAATACAAGGAAAAACAGCTTGAAACGCCACTTTTGTTTTAACTCGTGCCAAACACTATCGTATTTTGAACCGTTATATTAAATTCAAAGCTTAATAACCTCAGTCGCGTTCTAAGTACCTGGCTTGCCGTTCCTTTCTATTTTCCCATGATCTTGTGATTTTGGCTTCTGTAGTTACATTCATTAGTTTCGCTGATTCTACAGTATTGTTGTGGGGGGCAGCACCCCAAGGGGACCTCCATCTTTGCGAGGCCTAACTAGACTTCCGGCAGTCAGTCTTTCGTCCCTACTTAATTGTCTTCCTTCCATTTTATATCGCTGATATTTCTGTTTTCTGTTCTTTCCACACGTGTGCTATTATTCCTAACTAACTTCTCCTGCGCATTGACTCGTGGTTCCATGTGTCTCTCAACTTTCTTTATGTCCGTTCTCTCTGTGGTTCACAGTGTACGGAAGCTGAAACTGGGAATATACGGTAATAATAATTATGGTAATAATGATAATGCTAATAATAACGTGATTTCTGCTTGTCAGATGTGTCTGCATTGCAATACAAAGCTAGTTTCTCCTCGAGACAACAGTATAACAATATCTCAGGTTTTATTAACGTACTAGTGGACCCGTGCGTGAAAAAATTCACACAGTAAACGATATGTTTGCTCTCTTCTTTGACTTGCCGTTTCCACAGTTTCTCGCTCACGCTTATCAGCAACTCTTATTCCCTTCTGTAACCCTTCTGCTACCAGTCTTTTTTGTCACTGTGCCCCATAGGTGCTTCATCTATCCATTGCAAGGAGCTTCTATAGAGAAGGAGGGAGCCAGTAGCCTAGCACGTTGAAGCTCAGGAGTCTCTTATGGCTGTCAGCCAGTTGTCGATACGTGGTTAGCGTATAGTCATTTCTCAGAGAATACCGACGTCGCAGTCGCGTATGCACCAATCGCATAACAGTAACTCGGTTTGACTGCTGCTCCCTCGTGAAATCCACTGCTCCCCCGCTTTTCCACCAATGAACGTCTCACTGCCATAAAAGATCTGGTTCATTCGCTGGCGAATCTGTGAATAGGCCACAGGCAAGGAGCTTCTATAGAGAAGGAGGGAGCCCTGCGGCCCAAATACAGATTCGCCAGTGAGTCAACCAGATCTCTTATGGCTGTGAGATCTCATTGGTGGATGTCACGGGGAGC